>JBBPBX010017091.1:0-11224 GCA_038048925.1 Garcialebias charrua | reverse complement strand
TGGTTGGTTGGCCTGTGGGACAGGAAGAAGTTGTGAGAGTTTCTGATTAGCATTGAACATCATACCCCCAAGTTCTCTTAGACAGCACTGTTAGATTGTTGTTGGGGCAATATTTGTTGTAGTGTGGATTCCAATTTATCAATACGTGCGATTTGTGGATCCAAGGCATTCTGAGAGTGTTCTCCCTCAGTCACATTCTGGGTAGGTTTGTCTGGCTGAAGCATTTCTGTCACAGGAGAGGTGGCTACCCAGAGAAACGGACTGAAGGATTAGAACACATTAAACAATAATTTGTTTACAGTGGTAAACAGTTAGTCTATTTACAGGTGGCACTCACTGTGGGTTCAGTGAGAGGAGGTGAGGAGGCTCTGAGAGAGATAATTAAGGTCAGATCCAAAGAGTTCTCAGGTGGGACACGGGTGGAGCGTGGAGACAGATAATGTCAGTGGAGGAGTAGTTGAAGAGGCCCACAAGGTAAAGTATTACATCCAGGTAAGTTCAGCATGAGAGGTCCACAGGACAGCCAGGAGAATCCAAGATGTGAGGCACAGGAGGACAAAGGTCATAAAGTAGGTAATGCTTCAGCACTGAATGAAGAAAGTCAGCAGTCTTATATAGTCCTGGTGGTGATTAGTGGAGATGGCTGTCAGCTGTGACTCGTTAACTCTGCCTCAGGAACCAGGGACCTGTGAAAGGAAGAAGCTGGAAACCCCACAATTCTGCTGTTTTTACAACAAATCTGGGCCGACATTTTGACCTCAGAGCAGGTGAGGAAAAAACTGAAACTTCTGCCGTTATCTCTGGAATGTTGGCTCCCGGTCAAACATTTTATCCTGAAAAGATATGTGGTTAATCAGATTTATTGTGTAGTTAATCTGATTTATTGTGTGGTTAATCAGCTTTCTACTCCTCAGTGTTGGATTCTACAGTCAGCTCAGTATCAGTGCTGGTCACAGCCCACTGGGCATGTAATGTTTGGCTGCAGAATATTGCAATTTTTATTTTTTACTTTTGAAAAAGTCTAAACTGCATTTATCATAATGTAATTTATTCAAGCTGCTAACTTTGATCAGGCAAAATATGCTGAATATTTTCTATTTAACAAGCACCTGTTGGCACTTTAAAAGCTAAAGTTTTGCAATAAATGAAACATACAACGTTAAAGGGATAGTTCAGGGTTTTTGAAGTTAGGTTCTGTCAAAAAGTTATGAACAATCAGTGTCCTAACTGTTGCAAATACATGTAGATCTTTAAACATGATTGATTTAGAGAAATTAGTTAAAATGAAACTATTTTGCTTAACTGAGATCATTCAAATAATTAGTCAAGTCTAGTCTCCTTAAATGCGTTCTTTTCGCGGATGACACAACTTTTTTTTTTGTTCTGGTATGAATATTGAACAGTTATTGAAATTAATGATGATTGAGTTTGGTAAAATTCCAAATTGGTTTAGACTCAACAAAGTATCGTTAAATGTGGATAAGACTAATTGTATGATATTTAGCAATAAAAATAAAACTATTGATGTTTCATTCAAGATTGAAAATTCAGAAATCTGTAGAGTATATGAGGCGAAGTTTTTGGGTGTCATCACTGATGATAAATTATCATGGAAGCAACACATAAATTCAGTTGAAATGAAAATATCAATCTCGCCCCCATGCCTATGCTCACTCAACATTATGCATCTAGACAATTAGGGCCTGGGTTAGAGTTGGAGTGGAGGGGAAACTGGTATAATGCCAGCCTTTGCTCCTTCTCTTTCCTTTTTAAATACACTTTACAACAACACTCACCAACAGTACATTTGGGGACGGGGGTGTGTGTGTCGGGGTCTTGATTTGTTAATTTCAATTTTATTTATTATGTATTTATTTATATATTATTTATTTATTTTTCTCTTACCCCCCTGGTTGCCTTGCGGACATTCTGGGGGTGGGCCGTCAGGGGTTGTGCTGGGGTGTGGGGGGGTTCGGGGCCTGTGGGTTCGCCGTGGGCGGGGCTGGCAGTGCGCTCCCTCTGGGGCTGCTTGGGCTCGGGTGTCCTGTCCTGTCGGCAGGGCGCGGGGTGGGCCGGATCTTGGACGTCTGCTGCTCTCCGCCCCAGAATGAATGGGTCTACCTCCTGGGTTTGGATGTGGGCTAGAGCTGTCATCGGGCCGGAAATCCACGGCCCTACCCTACCCGAGCCCTAAGTTTAATTACCCAAGCCCGAGGGAGCCCGCTGATTTCCTAGAAATCACCGCCCGACCCGACCCTACCCGATTAAAAAAAAAAACAACAACAACAAAAAAAAAAAAACACTACGTTTATTTATTAAGCTTTTACTGCGTTCTCCCACTCAGCAAAAGAACTTGATGTTGTTCTTCTTTGTTTTGATGGAGGAGGAGGAGGTGTGAGCGCGCTGCTCGCAGTTTGCTGTTGAAGCTTCAGGAATGTCAGGAATGCGGCAACTTGTTCCGCCGCAGAGAGAGCAGTGTGCGGACGTGAGCGTGCACCTGACGCACGTCAGCTGGTGACATAATTTTGAGCTCGTTAAAGTTAGGCCACAGAAATAATGCAACTCTCTGCAAGTCGTGGATAATAATTTTGCGCTCCAGCACTTCTGCATGTCTGCGGCGCAGAAACACCTGCTGCGGAGAGTCTGTGTGAGGACTGGCAGTGTTGCTTCAGTTTCTCATTCCAGAGACAAACCAGGTTGGTGGGATATTTGTCACCCTCCAGTTCTCTCTGTGCACGGTAAAATGGTTCGAGAAATGTCACTAAAAAGTCCAGCATGTCGGGGGAGACGCTGTCAGGCGCGCGCCGCGCGCCTGCTCTCTGGCTGAGTTGCCAATTTAGTGGCTGCGCTCAGTGCGCTGCGGTTTTCACCATCTAAATTCACTCTATTAATTATTTCCTCATCAATAAACTTACTGCCTTATATTCTTTACAAGCAGATTAAAACAATTTTATATTGTGTGCATTTTTATTTAGTTTTGTTTGTGCTGTATGATTAAAAAAACCACATCAAAGCCCGAGCCCGACCCGCGGCCCGCCAATCAAACGCAAAAATATGGCCCGAGCCCGACCCGAAGTCGGGTAGGGCTCGGGTAGGGTCGGGCTCGGGCAAAGAAACGACACCTCTAATGTGGGCTGCCCCATGTAGGGAGCAGGTACATGTCTTGGACCTAGGGGGTATAGAGTGTGCATCGGGATTATGAATGGAGCGTGTCGTTATTGTTTGTCTTTCTGTGACTGAGGGTGAGGATGAGGGTGGGTCTGAATGAGTGTGTCTGTGTATGAATGTTTAAGTGTCAGGCTGGGACTTGGACTGCCCCCTCTCTGATACTTCTGAGGCTACCCAGTGTCGCGCTCCTGCCACGTGGCCCCCTGGTGGGTGTTCCTCTGCCTACGGGCGTGCTTGGGGCCCTCACTATCTGGGGCTGGGCGCTTGGGCGTTTGTCAGCTCGGCCTGGTGGCTGCCTGGTGGGGCTCGGGTCCTCTGGTCCTGTCAGGTCTGGACCTGAGGGATGGGCGTCCCCGGTGCCCGAGCCTCGGTGACCGGCCCTGGGGCTACGTCGGTGCAGCGGGCTCCGGCGGGGGCCTGTGTATTGTCGCTGTTGACCCCGGGGGGTCATTGTGTGTGGTCCCTGGTGGGGTTCGTCCGGTTCTTCCACTTGGTCGGATCTGGGGAGTGGACGAGTGGCTCGTCCTGTTCGGGTGGTCCTGGGGACTCTGGGCTCGGGGTCCTTCCTGGGGTCTTGGGCTTTGATCGCCCCTTCGTCTGTCTCGGGCTTTGGGGGGACGGGTCTCTGATGCTTCACAGTCGCTACTAAATGTTCTATTGGAGGAACCTCATTCACTTATGCATGCTCACAACCACACACAAATGGATGCAGGGATGTATAGTAGATGTATGTAGATGGGTATATAAATGAATATAAATATATATGTATGTATATTGTATATATATTTGTAGGTATGGGTATGTGTATTTATAGAAATATTTGCAAGGTCATGAATATTATCAGTCTTTATGCTTGTATGTTTCGTTGTTGTGTTCTGTCATGTGCTTTGCAGGATTGTGGACGGAGGTTTGGTGTGTTTGCCTTGTGCTCTTTCTGTGGACAATTGTTGTTTTGTTGTTTTGTTTTGTTTTGTTGTCTCACTTTCTCTTTTCTTTCTTTCTCTATTAAAAAAAATAAAAAAATAAAAAAAAATAAAAAAATAATAATAAAAAAAAAAAATATTGGAGTGAGAGGATGGCTATAAGGTGTGAAGGGAGGCCATCTATAAATGGAAAAAAACAAAAAAACAACAACAAAAAAAAATGAAAATATCAAAATCTATTGCAATTTTTCATAGTCAGGTATCTGATGACTGAGCATTGTGCTTGTTGTATAATACAATTGTTGTGCCACATTTAATCTATTGTGTTAATGTTTGGGAAAAAGCATGTAAATCAAATACAAAGTCCATTTTTATATTGCAGAAGAGAGTTGTAAGAATGATCAAAGGTAAACATTATTGTCATCCATCAAATATATTATTTTGTGAAATTAAGTTTTTGAAGTTCCCTGATTTAGTGGATTATAACATCTTGTCATTTATGTATAGAGCTCATCATAATACATTGCCTTCTAATATCCAAACGAATTATGTAAAAAGATCCAGTAATTATAATCTTAAGGGGAAAGATGTTTTTTTAAACTGCAATTTAGAACCAGTTTGAAGGGAAGATCTACCATAATTCAAGGTGTTAGACTGTGGAACGATTTGGAGTTAGATGTTAAGGAAGCTAAATCAATCTCGGTATTTAAGAAACTGGTAAAAAAAAAATATATGAATGTATTTCATGAAAAGTGTTAGATGTTTGAAATATCGCTTGAGTTATTTACTTGTTTTGACAATTTTTTAAATATGTTTGTTTGAATGGTTTATTAGATACATAAGGAGCAGATTTTATAAGAGTCTTTCTTCATCTGCTGCCTTTCATTTTATATTTACAATGTTTTGTAATTACAGATATGTTAATTGTTATGTTATGTATTTTATTTTTTGTTATGAAATGAATAAATACTTCAATTTTTTTATCTACAACGGGTAAGATAGTGATTGTTTAGGCCTTTTTAACATCTAAACTATTGCTCCAAGTCTAAAGGACAGTTTTTTCTGTGCCAGAACACAAACAATGCGAGCCTTTAAAAAGCTGAGATCTTCTGCAAAGTGAGTTGTGTGCCTAAATAAAATAAAAATTATACTTTTAAGAAGAATCTAAAATATTTTTTTAAATTTTTGTCAAGGTATTTTTTTATTTTTTTATTTTTATATAGTTATGAGTTTCTGTTGGATTTATTTCTAAAATGATTGTTGAAAATAAGACATAATTTTTAAATGACTTTTCTCTTCTTGAATGAGTTATCTGGATTATGAGGCCCACTGTTTATAGGTCCAGCTTAAGGCTGAGCTGAAAACGGAACATTAGACCGGTTTAGTCAAACATCTTTTCTTAAAATTTAAACAAAATACCTCTTCACATAAGGCAGAACAAAAGGAATATTACAGGTCTTTTTTTTTCTTTTCACCAAAGAACAACAGTAAATGTCCATGTGCATCAATATACACAGTCCTGTACAAAAAAGTAACCCAGTCAATTTATTACTCACAACCTCCAGAAGAGTGGGAAAAACGTTGCAGGCCTGTTACAAAAACCCAGAGTTTTTGTAAATCCCAGAGGAAACTTTGAGAACGTTGCAATTCACTCGTCCTCTTCTTCTCCCACGTCCATTGAACGCAGCAGCAGAGCCCGCGAAACTGAAACTCCTCAACTCAAAGCTCGCCAGGACTATTTGCGTCTGTATCCTCTCGTCCCTCCCTTCGCGTCGACCAAGCTCCTCCAACTTTGTCTTAAATTTGTCCTCACCAAGGCGCTTTGTCCAACTTTCTCCCTCTTGAGTCTGTATCTTCTCACTTTTTCCTCTGCTCGTCTGCCCGGCTCGGTTCTGCATCAACCCGGTTCGTCCCGCCTTCCTCTTCCCTCTTCACCAATCACGAGTCACGCACTGGACGAGCAGTCCCAGTGACCAATCAGGAGGCTCACCTACTGGACGAGCAGTCCCAGTGACCAATCAGGTGGCTCAACCAAATAAATACACAGTGCATCTTACGTCAAACTAATACTTCTTCCACATGCAATATTTACATAAAATAATGCTCAATTGATTTACAAAATACAGTTTTATTTACTTAGTAACTATATTTACCCTTAATATTATTTAAATATTAAAGTAAGGGAAAATACAAGTGTATTTCTTTCAGAAACAAGAATATGAAAAACCCATAACTGTCATCAATGTTATGCATTAGTAAATAAATGTTTACTTTTAATATATTTGTGTTTTGTCTTGAATTATGTAAGACTTCTATTAACCTCATTGTTACCTTGTAGAAACCTCAGTTTATCCACTGGGCTACAAATAAAATTACAGTTTTACAGAAAATGACAAAAAAGTAACGCACAATAATTTGGAGTGAGTAACTTTAATCTGATTACTGGATTTTGAAATAGCAACGCGTTAGATTACACATTACTGAAAAAAGTGGTCCGACCAGAGTAACGCGTTACAAAGTTAGTGACATCACTGTTCCTGACACAACCCTCACCATTTACCCGGGCTTGGGACCGGCACAAGAGATACACTGATATGGTCTGTTGTACACTTTTTACAATTAAAAAATATTTGTTCAGTTAGAACAAATATCCTCATAATTTTGACTTTATCTTGGAACAACAAAGTTTTAGAACATTAGTGCCACGTATCCATATTAATTTATTTTTGGAAAATTTGTTCAGAATTATTAAGCAGACCAAAATTATCTATCTGGTCATCCATTGATGTTTTGCTTCTTTTTTTAAATAATCTTGTTCCAAATTATAAATCTGATTTATTCCAACAAATATTCCGGCAGAGTATAGTAACTGCTAGTTAGTCAAAGCAAGTGCCAAAATGATCTCATTGTTTGTTTATTTATTTGTTTATTAAATGATCTTGTTTCAAAACGTAACAAATATTTTGAACAAAATTTCAAAAGAGTTTACTAACAGAGTATCTGCTAACCAGTCAAAATGTTTAATAAATCGTTTCCTGTTTGTTGACATTCTGTTTGAATCTATAATTTTGGTTTCTTCTGATCACCATCACCACTCAAGTGAGTCCAGAAGAACTTCTGGATCTTCTCCCACAGGTGGACTTCAGCTGCAGCGTGGGACCTGGGCTCACCCCCCCAAGCAATTGGCATGCTTAGATATGGATGAAAATGTGAGGTCAAAAATGGTTTATAAGGGGGATCTAAAACGTGTCCAGCTCCAGGATAACTCACACTCTGAAAGTTCTCTTTCCCATGATGCTTCAGTCTCTCCACCATCTCCTCCATGTAGACCTTGCTGTTCCAGTGGAGGTCAGCTTCTGAGGCCACGAAAAGGAACTGACTGTTGGCTTTTTCAATGGGAATCAGGGCGGCTCTGTTCTCTTCCTTTAAAGGATCGTGCATGCTATATTTAGATATGAACGCACCTGATTCAGTGGGAACCAGTTTTTCCATGTCATACATTAAAGCAGGAAGGAATTGTCTGTTTTCATAGAAGACTGGAAAACCCGTACTAGCAGAGCAGCCATTAATCCAAACCACAGCCTTGATTCCTGACACAAACGTAGACAGTGCAAGTGCAATTTCTGATCCCTTTGATCTTGAAAGTATACCAACCCCTTTACTGCCCACCTGTAAAAAAAAAAAAAAAATTTTTTTAAGAAACATCCAAAGTTCATGACTTGAATCACCTCAAGCATGTTAGCTTACACACTAAACATTTCTGAAATTTTGTGAACACAAAAGTTGGTCAATGTAGTGTTGTAGTACTCGAGACCGGTCCTGTTCTTAAGACCAGTCTCAAGAACACTTTTTTATGGTCTTGGTCTTGTCTCAGACTCAACCACATTTGGTTTCGGTCTTGTCTCAGTCTCGGACACAGAGGACTCAGGATTTTATTTCAAGACCGCAACTGTGGAAATATCACTAAATTGCCAGAATATTGTCCAGTTTATTTGTTAACGTCTCCACTCTGAGACCTGCTTTGAGAGAATGAGGGTTATGACTGACTGCCTTGTATGGCAATCAAGTAACAAACTTCATACAATTGCCCCGGACAGCATAGCTCCTATAATAATAATTAATAATAATTAATTCAATTTATAACGCACTTTTCATTACTGAAAATCTCAAAGTGCTACACATATATTGAATGCTACACACATTCATAAACCGGTGGCGGCAGACTACCATGCAAGGTGCTTTCCAGTCCTACCGGGAGCAACTCAGGGTTAAGTGTCTTGCCCAAGGACACAAGACACATGGTGCGGGTCCCGGGAGTCGAACCGCCAACTTTCCGATCGGGAGACGACTGCCATTACCACTACACCACGGCCGTCCCATTTTTGTTCTCCCTATAACGTTACTGGGGCGGCCGTGGCGTAGTGGTAATGGCAGTCATCCCCCAATTGGAAGGTTGGAGGTTCGAATCTCGGTTCCCCACACCATGTGTTGTTGTGTCCCTGGGCAAGACACTTAACCCCAAGTTGCTCCCGGTAGGACTGGAAAGCGCCTTGCATGGCAGTCTGCCGCTACCGGTGTATGAATGTGTGTATGAATGTGTGCATGAATGGGTGGATGGTTGGTAATGTAAAGCACTTTGAGGCCCCTCATAGGGGGCTAGAAAGCGCTATATAAATAAGCTTAATTTACCATTACCATAGTAAGGATGAATGATAGGCTGACGTGTATTTTTTTAATGCCATGTGATCTACCCATAATGCATTTGAGATCAACCAGTAGATTGTGGGCCACCATTGGGCCATCTGACCAAACTCACAAGGTGGTGATCAAATGACAGCTCAGATACTTTCTTCCCCCAAGTGTCCAAAAACAAACAAACAAACAAACAAAATGTTTAAAAAAAAGAAATAAAAAAAACTGCTGCAAATCAGATGACACAACTACAAAGTCAATCATCAATCTACAGCTTAGGGCGTCCTGTTGCCAAGTGCACTTATGGACACCCTCATGTTCGAACTTGGCATTTGTGATGGACATACTATGACTAGCACAGAAGTCCAACAACAGAACACCACTCGATTTCAAATCAGAGAGGCCGTTCCTCCTCCCAATCACACCCCTCCAGATCATACTGTCCTTACTGAAGCGGGCACTGAAGTCTCCCAGCAGAATAAAGGAGTCCCAAACTAGCGCACCTTCCAGCACTCCTGCCAAGGATTCTAAGAAGGCTGGATACTCTGAACTGCCATTTGGCATGTAGGCACAAACAGTCAGAGCCCGTCCACCCACCCAAAGGCACAGGGAAGCCACCCTTTCACCTACCAGGGAAAATGTCGTCAACACACAGGCACCAAGTCGGGGGGGGGGGCTAAAAGTAGATCCACACCAGCTCAGCGCCTCTCACCATGGGCAACTCCAGAGTGGGATAAAATCCAGCCTCTCTCAAGGAGATTGGTTCCAGAGCCCATACTGTGTGTTGAGGTGAGTCCAACTATATCTAGTTGGTACCTCTCAACCTCACGCACAAGCTCAGGTTCTTTCCCCGCCAGAGAGGTCACGTTCCATGTCCAAAGAGCCAACTTTGGTAAACCAGGGTCAGAGCGTCAAGGGCCATGCTTTCGACCACTGCCCATGGCATCATGCAACCGACTTCTATGGCCCCTCCTGAGGGTGGTGGGGCCCACAGGAAGGCAAACCCATGTTGCTTCTTCAGGCTGAGCCTGACCAGGCCCCATGGGTAGAGACCTGGTCACCAGGTGCCTGCCGATGAGCCCCTTCCCCACACCTGGCTCTAGGGTGTGGCCTCCGTAAACCACGTCTGGGCAAGGGACACAGAGTTCCTTGTTTTGTTTTGTCCATATAAGTCTTCTGAATCGCTCTTTGTCTGGTCTGTCAACTAGAACCAATCTGCCTTGGGAGACCCTACATGGGGCAATTGCCCCAGACAGCATAGCTCCTAGGATCATTCAGGGCAGTGTAAAAACTTCTTCACCACAATAAGGTGGAGATTCAAGGAAGGGTGGTGCATGACCATAGTGCAAAAATCCTTCCTCCTTGCTTACAGGTTTTATTTTCGTATGTTAACAAAAAATCTAAGCTAAATTGCAGTTTAAAAAAATATGTGAAAATAGGACAGCTGTGGCCGAGTGTTTAGATCAGACATCCAATGAAAGAGTTGGGGGTTCAAATCCACCAGCAGTCACATGCAGAAGGGTCCCTGGGCAAGACACTGAACCCCACATTACCTCTGGTGTGTGTCCTATTGGTGTATGAATGTGGTAAAGCACTGATTAATCTCTTTAGAATGATTTGTTCAATTAGATTTGTAGAGAGGGCAGCACGGTGGCACAACTGGTAGAGCTGCTGTCTCTCAACGAGCAGGTCCCCAGTTTAAATCCCAGTCCAGGGGCCTTTCTGGGTGGAATTTGCATGTTCTCTCCGTGCATAAGTGAGTTTTCTCTGGGTACTCCATTTTCCTCCCACAGACGAAAAACATGCATGTTAGACTGATTGGTACAGTATTTTCTGGTGTATAGGTCACACCTGTGTATAGGTCGCATTGTCCAATTATCACCAATAGATTGGAAAAATCCCTAGATAGGTCGTACTGGTCCCCTCCCTGGGCTGCCACCTTACCGTGGTGGAGGGGTTTGAGTGTCCCAATGATCCTAGGAGCTATGCTGTCAGGGGCTTCATGCCCCTAGTAGGGTCACCCAAGGCAGACAGGTCCTAGGTGAGGGACCAGACAAAGTGCAGCCCGAAGACCCCTTATGATGAGTAAAATAAATGGACAAAATGTTCCCTCGCCCGGACGCGGGTCACCGGGGCCCCACTCTGGAGCCAGGCCCGGAGGTGGGGCACGTTGGCGAGCGCCTGGTGGCCGGGCTTTCACCCATGGAGCTCGGCCGGGCACAGCCCGAAGAGGAGACGTGGGTCCCCCTTCCCATGGGCTCACCACCTATGGGAGGGGCCAAAGGGGTCGGGTGCAATGTGGGATGGGTGGTGGCCGAGGGCGGGGACCCTGGCGGTCTGATCCTCGGCTACAGAAGCTGGCCATTGGGACATGGAATGTCACCTCTCTGGTGGGGAAGGAGCCTGAGCTAGTGTGTGAGGTTGAGAGTTTCCGGCTAGAA
>JBBPBX010017090.1:26904-47266 GCA_038048925.1 Garcialebias charrua | reverse complement strand
GTTATCATTACAGCAGGGAATGTATTTTTCTATTACGCTCATTGAAAAGCAGACTTATTGTGATATAGGTTCTGTCTGTCCGTCTGTGGACTTTCTCTTGTCCTCTTGTATTTTGAAAAAGTGCTGTGTTTTCTGCCTTTAATGACTCATCAGAAACAGACCTGCTAAAATTGCTGAATGGTAAAAATTAGGGGTGCACCGACCCAATTTCCTTAATTTTGGGTGATCGCGATCGGCCAATACACGAGAAATCGATTTTACGGATTTTTTTTTTTGTAGTTTTAACAACAGCTGTCTGAACTTCATTTACATTTCAGAGCACTACCTCATGGCAGTTAAAACAAGTTTGTATTGTTTCTAGGATATTGTTCAAGGGTATGTTTTTCAATAAAATAAGATTGGAAAATTGAAGGTGCATTGTGACCTTAACACCTGACAACATATCTTATAAAACAAAATCAGTATCGGCAGGTCAAACTTTTTAGAAATCGGTGATCGGCCAGAAAACTGCAATCGGTGCACCCCTAGTAAAAATCTATACTGATAATAATGTTTGGAACATTTGGGAGCTCATGGACGTTGAAGGTCCACATTGTAACATGAGATATTTACACGGAAATATTTTTTAAACTTTTAATTAAATATGTATGTAACACACAAAAATGTACAGTAAATGCTTTTTCCCTTTCCTTGGGGCACAATGGGGAGGTGAGGAGAGAACATGGCAGCATGGCCCCCAGTGAACTAATGAAACTTGGTTTCAATAGTTCACTGTAACCCATTCGATAATTGCATTGGTTAGATTTTTATTTATTTTTTACCTCTATTTATACATGTATACAGGTAGTCTCGTTGAGTCACGAGGCTCCACCCCCCAAGAGAGATGCGTATTGGGCAGCTAAGTGAGCACCTAGGTGTGACGAGACTTAATGTTTTGACGTCATAAAGCTCGTTAGCCCATCCAAAAAAAAAAAAAGAAAATCCATAAATTAGCCGCAGCATTGTATAAGCCGTGGGGTTCAAAGCTTGTGAAAAGAGTAGCAGCTTATTGTCCTGAAATTATGGTACTTTTTTGATACGATTGCAAAAATCGTGTTTTATGTGATCTTGTGTATTGCATACATTATCAGAGTCAGAGTCAGAGAGTCTTTATTGTCATTTGCACCGCATGTGGTACATGTGATGAAAACGAGATTATGTACACGGGGTCCCAGTTACATCCAACAACAAATGCAAGAGAAAAACAGTAATAACATCTAGAACTAACTAAGAAAAACATCAACTAGTAATACACTAAGCCTAATATAGTGGGAATAAACAGCAGCACGAACATGAGTTTGTATGAGCAGATGGTCACAGATGAACACAGCAACAAGAAAACAGATCAGCATCAGTATGATGTGATATTTTGCAGTGTTTATTTTTTTATTTTATTTTATTTATTCATGAGTCTAACAGCCTCAGGGTAGAAGCTGTTCCTCAGTCTAGTGGTTCTACACTTGATGCTCCTCAACCTCCGTCCTGAGGGGAGTGGGGCAAAGAGTGAGTGTGCTGGATGAGTGAGGTCTTTCATGATGCAGGTCGCTCTTTTTCTGCATCTGGAGGTGTAAATGTCTGTGATTGTGGGGAGACTGACTCCAACAGACTTCTGTGCAGCCTTCACCACTCTCTGCAGAGCTTTCCTCTCTTCAACTGTGCAGCCTCCATGCCACACGTTGATGCTGGAGCACAGGACACTCTCCACTGCACACCTGTAGAACGAGGTGAGAACTGGGCTGCTCAGACCAGCACGTCTCAGCCGTCTGAGGAAGTAGAGTCTCTGATGACCTTTCTTGATCAGGCTGGTGGTGTTGTTGCTCCAGCTGAGGTTATCATTCATGTGTACACCCAAGTATTTGTAGCTGGAGACCACTTCCACTGCAGACCCACCTATTTTCAGTGGGGCATGGGTGTGTTTGTTCCTTCTGAAGTCCACAATCATCTCCTTTGTCTTCTTCACATTCATGTGAAGATTATTCTCTTTGCACCAGCTCTCCAGGTGTTCCACCTCCTGTCTGTAGCTGGACTCATCATTGTTTGTGATGCATCCCACCACCGCTGTATCATCTGCAAACTTAACAATATGACAGCCTGGAAGTGTGGCTGTACAATCATATGTGAGCAGAGTGAACAGAAGGGGGCTCAGCACACATCCCTGAGGAGAGCCAGTGCTGAGGGTTATGGTGGAGGAGGAGAAGTTGTGGATCTTCACGGACTGTGGTCTGTCTGTTAAGAAGTCTAGTACCCAGTTACAAATAGAGGGGCTTAGTCCAAGTGTAGATAGTTTGTCTATCAGAGTTTGGGGGATCATGGTGTTGAAGGCAGATGTGAAGTCCACAAAGAGCAGACACACGTATTAAAATTATTACACACATATTACGCACATATTAAAATTAATAACATATTTGTGCATAATGCAAATTTGCAGGAGGTGCTTACTGTATTTTCATCATATAAGTTGTAGTTTTTGCATAGATTTCTCAGTCCTGCGACTTATACGCCAAAGCGACTAATATATGTTTTTTTTCCTTTTTCATAACGTTATTTTTATTTTTTGGGGTGTTTTTCGGCTCTAGTGGCCGATTTTTGTTGTAGAAGATGGAGGGCGAAACAGGGCAAGAGAGGGGGAGACATTGTGGAAAGGTCGTCGGGACCGGGATGCGAACCTGCGACTCCACAGCGAGGACTAGTCTGGCGCTCGTAACCCCTGCGCCATAGCCGCGGCCCATTCATAACGTAATTTTGACTGACACTTTAAATTTTGAAGAACTGCAACAGTGAGTCCTCCCGTGTACACTTGCTTCACTCAGCTGGTCCAGCCGAAGGAAAGCTGGAGAGCTAGCAGCTCCAGCCATTACGGATACAGTAGTTAGATGGATAGAAGGCGCCGCACCGCCCAGGCGAAATTAATACGTTTTGAATATTAAATAAATGCATAATAAACGCGACTGGTCAGCGGTGACATAAAATAAATGCAACTTAAACGTTGAAGTGACTTATATATGTTTTTTTCCTCTCTTCATTTTGCTTTTGCTGACTGATGCGACTTATACTCGGGAGCGACTTATACGCCGGAAAATACGGTATATAACAATATGGAAGAAGTGGTCTCAGTCTCTATAGTCCAAGCTAAAAGAACATATTATTCTTGGCAGATTAACTCACGCATGTGTGTGCGTATGTTGTGGATTTTTGTGTGTGTTTTTTTGAGGCAGCTGTAAAGAAACACACCTGCGATTCCACAACTCTCCCTGCGCCTCACCATCACACCCCTGCAGAGTTTCATTATCAGACTGGAAAATACCTCCATCAGTGACACACAAGACATCATGCCACTGTACAAACAGCACATGGAAACAATGTTAAAAATAAAATAAAAAACACTTCCTCATGAAAGGACAGGATCAAACTGTTTCTAATGACTGCAGCACGGGCGAACATGAAGCAGACGTGAGGAAAAAGCTGCGTTACTTGAAGGGAGTAGGTCAAAAAGCTGTTGATTAATTATTTCTTGGTGACTAATTGCCTAACTTCAGCCTAATAAGGCAGAACGTGGCACAGAGTTTAACACACGGAGATCCTGCTGATAATTAACACTTAACGAGGTTGTTAATGAGGTTCCTAATGATCTGACCGGTGATTGGAAGGCGCTTGATACAGACAGACAGAAATTAATCTTTATTTTATGCAGCCAAGTGGAAATAAAAAGTACGGTTTCACAATAAACACACACAAGAAATCTTTGTTTTTTGTTGTCTTACATTTAATTTTGTTGCCTTTTTTTTCTTTTCTGTTTCTTCCGTTTTTAGTTTGTAAAAGTTTAAAAGTCACATGCATTTGCTTCAAAATAACACCCCCAGAGATTTGTTTTTCATTTTAAAATATATATTAATATGTTTATACAGTTGATTGTTTTCAGTAAACTTTCTAAAAGGTTAATAATGAAAATATTTCCAGAGCGTACAACAACGTGATACTTCTTAGACTAGCTGCAGAAGCATCCAGCTACTGACTTATTAACACACTGTCAACAAATAGCATTGTTTATTGTTGCCTCTAAAAGGCAAAGGCTGAAGATAATATTGCTATTTTTTCATTAATTATTGGATTCAACTCTGTCTGTTAGCAAAATATCTCACGAACCACTGGATGATTTAAAGAAACTTGCAGGAAATAATCTTTTGAACCAATCATCTACAAATATTTTTGGAGAGTATAAAACTATAAAATGGCTATGTCAGTCACTTTTACAAATACTGAGCTAAAATTTGATGTGGTAGTAGCTAATAGTCATTCTGAATGCAGATGTTGAACAGGACATTTTGCCATATTGCATCAGATTGTGTGTAATGTTATGTTTAAGGTTTGACCAAATCAGCTACAACTCCATCATTTCTCAACTTGACGTGATATTTTGAAGAATTGCAACAGCGAGTCCTCTCGTGCGCGCTGACATGAAAAGTGGCAGGTGAAGTAATTCAAGAAATTCTGAGCCTGAAATTTTAAGTCTACTTATTATTCTTTTTCTGTATTCATTGCATTTTTTTGCCAGAAATAAAGTTTCCATAAAGAACTCTCTGAACTCTCTTAGAAAATATTTATCATCGTGGAAATCTGTAAACTTGACCCAGAACTTGTAGGAAACTTCCCAAACAAAAAAGATCTGCCCAACCCAGACTCCTCATCCAGAAAAATAAAATTAAAGAAATTGTATTTCCTGCGAAAATGCAGTGAGGATGCTTATTGTAGAAGAACTTGCTGAGAAAAAAATGAAATTAGCTAAAAAAAAATTAAAATAAAAACATGCTGAAATGTAGCTGAAATGGAAGAACAAGCCTAAATTAGCTAAAGAAAGCAGAAAGAACACATAATTGCTGAAACTGGTTTAAAAATTTAGAAATTAGCTGAAAATTTGAGAAAGTAGCCCAAAAAAAAAAGTGGAAATTAGCTAAAAAAAAAAGAGGCTGAAATTAGCTGAAAGGCAGAAAGAAGCTTAAACTACCAAAAGGAAACATAAAGAGCTGAAAAGACCAATAATTAGCTGAAAAAGCTCAAATTTGCGTAAAACGGCAAAATAGTAGCTAAAGTAACAGAAATCATAAGATTTTCTCTTCATTCTGCCACCCTTCATTTTATTTCTGATACTGTATTGTATTGTCACATTTGTGATTTTTTTTTGTGTGTGTGTTATATTTTAAAATGAATACATTTTATTAAAAAAAATAGTGATTAAGCTGAAAGGAGCATAACAAGCTGGAATTAGCAAAAAGAAGTTAATCTGTGAAAGTATCAGAAATTAGCATGAAAAACATGAATTTATCTGAAAAGAGGCAAAAATAGCTAAAAATGCTAAAAAAAAAAAAAATTAAAAGATGGTGGAACAAACTTAAACTAGAAGACAAAAGCAGAAAGAACATGTTTGCCCAATCAGGCTAAAAGAAGCAGAAATTAGTACAAAAAAGTGGAAATTATCTGAAAAAGTAGAAAATAACAAATAACATCTGAAAAGTAGCTAAAAAAGGAGAAAGAAGCTTAAGTTAGCAGAAGGAATTCGAGAAAGCATTTTTTTCTGAATTAGGCTGAAAAAAGCTTAGAGCAAAAAAATGTGAAGTAAGCTAAAAAAGCTAAAATTAACATAAGACCGCTAAATAGTAGCTGAAATAACAGAAATAGCTGGAACTAGCATAATTACTGGTAAGCTGAAAGGAGCATAACAAGCTGAAATTAGCAGAAAGAAGTTAATTAGTCTGAAAGTAGCAGAAATTACCATGAAAAACATGAATTTATCAGATAAGAGCCGAAAATAGCTTAAAAAAAAGCTAAAATGTTGGTAGAACAAACATAACTTAGTAAAAGGAAGCAGAAAAAACACATTTGTCAATTAGGCTAAAAAAAAAGCAGAAATTAGCACAAAAAAGTGGAAATTATTTGAAAAAAGTATAAATTAGCAATTAGCAAAAAACAACTGCAAAGTAGCTAAAAGGGGAAGAAAGAAGCTTCAGTTAGCAGAAGGAATTGGAGAGAGCACATTTTTGCTGAATTAGGCTGAAAAAAGCTTAAATGTTTGCAAAAAATGTGAAGAAGGAAAAGCTGAAATTAGCATAAAACAGCTAAATAGTAGCTGAAATAACTGAAACTAGCAGAAATAAGCTGAAAGGAGCATAACAAGCTGAAGTTAGAAGAAATAAGTTAAAAGAAGCACAACAAAAATTGTAGTTAGCAGGAGTTTGAAAAGAGCAAAAAAAAAACAGCTGAAAAAAGAAGAAGCTAAAATTAGCTGAAAGTAGCTGAATTTTTTTAAAAATTTGTACAAAAAAGCCAAAAGAAGCTGAATCAGAAAAAATGTGAAAGGAGCAGTAAAAGGTTGTAAACAGGTCTAAAGATGTGTAGGATGTAAAATAAGCTCAGTTCATTTTCTATGAGGAAAAAATGGCAGAAAAGGCTAAATATTTCAAAAGGCTAAAGTTGCACCAATACCAAAAATCAAACCAGGATTGTCCTGAAAGAGCTGAACATTTTGATCTATGATTTGTTGAAATAGCTTGAAAACTGTGGGATGACAAACGTAAAATGAACGGAAGAAAAATGGATCACAATAGTGTGAATGTTTCATAAGTGTTCACACAATAATGCGACAGAGTCCATCGCCTGTTATACAAACTTCTCTGAGCAGCAGAAACAACATCATTAAAGATGTTTTTGTGGAGCTTTAACATATTTTAGCTGCTAGCCTTTTGAGTTGCAAAATATAAATCCTTGTGCCAACGACCTGTTGTAATATTTAGGTATTTATCACAGCACAACAGCAACTATTGTTCGTCTGTCAGAGAAAGCTACAAAGTAGGCAGCAGCCTGAGTCAGTAAATGAAACCATCCTCAGTGGGACAGCAGTCTAATCCAGTGGAGGTCATATGTTGTTGGGTTTTTTCATTCTTTCCAAAAAGCTTTGTTGGACTCAAACTGATATAATCCTGAGCCAACGCTAATCACAAACTGGATGATTATTTAAGAAGTACGAAAACATTTGGCAGAGCTGGCAGCAGCGCTCTCTCAGCCACAAATGGATTACAGATGTTCCCAAATAAAAAGCCTTTTTAGGCTTTGACAACAGAAATAAAGACGTTTTAAAGTTAAGAAAAAAAATGTAATCAAATAAATAAAACAGCAAAATGATAAACGAGTCACTCCTTTGTGAATTCGATTTGGTGTCTAATTTCGGCTGAAGTCTCGTGAAGTGAGCTCATTTAGCTGTGCTGCCTGATACTGTGAGTCAGGGATTTCACAATTAAAAGATCAATTCCAAAACAGAACACAAAAATCTAATGGAGAAGTTTCTGCCCAGTGAAGCTGACCGCTGAAAGACTTCACTGAAACTTGTTGAAGATGCTAAAACTGAATAGGTAGGGTTTAAAAATTAAAACAAGAGCTAAAATGATCAAAACTGTATCCAAAAGCTTCAAAAATTAAACAGCTAAAATGTGCAAAACGTTATTGAAAAGCTAAAATAATCAAATATGTAGTTAAAGTAAAATGCCATCTAAAAGCTAAAACAAGCAAAATAGCTAAAATGATCACAATAGTATCCAAAAGCTTCAACAATCAAAATAACTAAAATGTGAAAAACAGTAGCTAAAAGCTAAAACGAGCAAAATAGCTAAGATTAGCAAAACACCATCTAGTAGCTAAAATAAGCAAAATAGCTAAAATGATGAAAACAGTATCCAAAAGCTTTTAAAAAAATCAAAATAGCTAAAATGTGCCAAACAGTATCTAAAAGCTAAAACAAGCAAATAGTTAAAATAAGCAAAATGCCATCTAATCGATAAAATAAGCAAAATAGCTAAAATGATGAAACCAGTATCCAAAAGCTTACAAAATCAAAATACCGTATTTTCTGGAATATAGATCGCACCTGAATATAGGTCGCACTGTCCAATTATTGCCAAAATTTTGAAAAAAAATCCATATATAGGTCGCACCTGAATATAAGTCGCACCTACGTCAAAATGTGGACCGTGTTTAGCTCTGCTGTAAATGTCTCTTCCACAGGAGCGCACAGCAAGGCTTTTAAGAATTATAATATAATTATATTATATATTAAACTGAGACACACTCTTACAATAATGTCAGCTAACAAATATTTTTTTAGGTGTTTATCCTGCTAATATATAATAAATTAAGAAAAATATTTGTTAGCTGACATTATTGTAAGAGTGTGTCTCAGTTTAATTTTTGTTAGTAAATGATTACAAATCAGCTTATTTTATAAAAAGCCATAAATAGGTCGCACCTGAATATAGGTCGCAGGGCATGCAAAAATGATAAAAAGCAGCAACCTATATTTCGGAAAATACGGTAGCTAAAATGTGCCAAACATTATGTAAAAGCTAAAACGACCCAATAGTTTAAAAAAAAAAGCAAAATGCCATCTACAGTGATGGCTAAAATAAGCAAAATAGCTCAAATGAACAAAACTTTACCCAAAAGCTTGTAAAAAATTGCTAAAATGTGCAAAGCATTATTTTAAAGCTAAAACACACAAAATAGCCAAGATTGACAAAAAAGTTATCTAAAAGTTAAAACAAGCAAATAGTTAAAATAAGCAAAACACATCTAAAAGTTAAGCCTAGCAAAATAGCTAAAGTTTGTGAAACACTATCTAAAGCTAAAACAAGCAAAATACCTAAAAGGATCAAAACAGTATTTAATATGTAAAACAAACATAATGGCTAAAATTAGCAAAACAGTCGTTAAAGGCAAAACCTTTTTTAAGGAAGAACAAAAACTCAAAAGTTCATAATTTCAAAGGATTTAGACAAAATCTACATTCATTTCAATGAAAAAATACCACAAAGCCAATATATATATATAAAAATATTATTAAAAACTGAAAAACAATAACAAAAAGAAGAAAAAGCTGAATTTTGTCAGCGCTCATTTTATTAAAAATCCTCTTACAAACTGCGGACACAATCTTTACATGGCAGTTTGAAAACAGAAATTCACGTGAGGATGTTGGTTGACAAATAAAGTTGTCTGATTTTTGTTTTATATATTTCTAACAAACGCTGGATGGTTACACAGATGCGCATCTTTGGAGAGTAATTTAAATTTGAGGCTGTTTTTATTGTGAGACTGCCACACACTACAGACTAGTCCAAGCTTTGTGATATTCTGAATATTTTTTACATTTTATTCTTCCTATTTTGCATAGGAGTCGCACACTCTGACCCTATCTTACGTCACAAAAGGCTCTAAATTACAGGGGGCTACTTGTACCAAACACCCTTTGGCTCATTCTTTACAATCTCATCTTACTCTTTATAGATTCCTGTCCCAGCCTCTTTCCTAACGGCTGAGTGTACGGGAAATAAAACGCTCCTAAATCACTCAGATATGATACATGCCAGCAGTCTCTATCAGTGGAACAAAAATCCCTGCAAAAACAAAAGGAAGCGGGGAAGGTTTTCCATGGCGCAATGTTGTCAGGGACACGAGCGGGTGCAGAGTTCACAGTAAGCAAAAATAAATAAATAAATAAAACACAGGAAGAGCAGAAAACAACGTTGCCTTTGATACTGGACCAGAACGATCCTAGAAGACTAAAGACCAAGAGCTGGTTCTGGTAGCAACTTCCAATCTGGGGGAGATTTGAGATGGGATAGTCCAAGTGACATATGGGAGGGGCATGCCGACAACTCCCTAAGATTTATTGTTGCGAGTGTGGCAGGAAGAAAGGTAAAAGCTTGATTTTAGATATCAAATCTTGCTCCTGCAGGCCCACTAACTTGGCAGCCAGGACACAGAAGCTTTGAAGTAGAGAAAAACAACACGACTGATGTTTCTCTCTGGTTCATTATCCAGTGAAACAGGACTATAAACATGACTCATGATACCACAAGACACCATGCTCAGAGTATGTGTTGTAAATGACTCTCAGCTACTACCATACCTGTTAATAATATAATAATAATGTCTTTTCCTGTCATCTGTGTATGTTTCCCATACACAGATGAAATTCGTCTCTGCATTTAACCCAACCACCTACCAGGTGGTGCAGTGAGCAGCCATAGAAAGCGCCCGGGGAGCTGGAGAATTAGATGTGCACTCATAGACACCCCAAGGTGTGTAGTGGCCGGGACGCGAACCCGCGTCCTTCGGGTTCCAAGTCAAAAGCCCTGCCACTACACCGTTAAACGGACTGAGTTATAGCTATTTTTGCGTTGGGGAATATGTAGCCTGGTTTAAACCAGACCCTTGTCCTTCACTTCGCTTTGGACTAGGGTCTGGCATCTCTGCCATAGACAACGATTTCTCCTGGAGATTTTTGAATGGACCAATCAGAGAACAGGAGGCAGAGTTTTGTTAGTTTAGTCTGGTGAGGTCCAGGCTATTCAGATAAATTGCTCAGAAACCACTCGGTGGATATTTTTTCTGCCACCAGTGTGTAATTATATGTCTTTAATTTACTGACTGTTGGCCTAGATGAAACATTTGAGATAAAATTCGATTTTTTATCATTTATTTTCGTAGCGCACCCGAGGCTGTTTGGAAAATATCAAACCGAAACTATTTAATATCCAGCAGATTTGACCATTTCGTGAATTGATTTAGGAACTGTTAAGCTCAGGAACACTTCTGATATAACGTCAGCGGTGAAATATATTTTTTCTCAGCAGAGAAATAATAGTTTTTTACCTTGTTTTGATGAAAATTCGTTCGTGGCGGCAGCCATTTTGAATGACGACGTCAGTCGACATCGTTCAAAACTCCGCCTTCTGCTCTCTGATTGCTCAGGAACACTTCTGATATAACGTCAGCTATGAAATATATTTTTTCTCAGCAGAGAAATAATAGTTTTTTACCTTGTTTTATTGAAAATTCCTTCGTGGCGGCAGCCATTTTGAATGACGACGTCAGTCGACGTCGTTCAAAACTCCGCCTTCTGCTCTCTGATTGGTCCGAACAAAAATCTACCGGAGAAATCCTTGTGGGTGGGTGCAGTCCCAGACTGTGCAGTGAAGGGAAATGAGAATTGAGCGGAGCTGTGCAGGAAGGCGAGGGCCAGGCTAGGGAATATGGACTTCACGTGGTTGCAATATTCAAACAAGTTGACTCCAAAAATTAATTGGTTGCCATCGTTTCATGCCCCGAGTTTCATCAAAATCCATCCCCTGGTTTATGAGATATTTTGCTAACAGACAAACAGGGTTGACTTGAACAGTTTTAAAGTTTTGAACACAGATCTCACACAACGAGTTGTACTCAGTGTATGTGTTGTGAATAACGCTCTCAGCTATGAACACACTCAAGTTTAGCACAATATATGTAACACTGACTAAATTATAGACATTTTTGTGTTTAACAAAGTCAGTTGGCTGTGACGACCATCTTGAATATGGGTGGCTCTAAAACAATCATTTGTAGAGTATAACAAGTATTAATAATTTATAATTGTATAATAATACAGTACCGTATTTTCTGGAATATAGGTCGCACCTGAATATAGGTCGCATTGTCCAATTATTGCCAAAGAATTGGAAAAATCCATATATAGGTCGCACCTACGTCAAAATGTGGACCATGTTTAGCTCTGCTGCAAATGTCTGCCACAGGAGCACACAGCAAGGCTTTTAAGAAGATTAACACTTATAAAAAATTATAGCAAATATGTGTCTGAGCTGAACTTTTCTTTAATAAATGAATAATTTTAGCAGGCTAAACACCTAAAAAATATATATTTGTTAGCTGACATTATTGTAAGAGTGTGTCTCAGTTTAATTTTTGTTAATAAATGATTACAAATCAGCTTATTTTATAAAAAGCCACAAATAGGTCGCACCTGAATATAGGTCGCAGGGCATGCAAAAATGATAAAAAGCCACGACCTATATTCCGGAAAATACGGTAAGTATTTTCTAAAGATTTCATTACAAAACTTGCATCATGAAGGACACCACTCATCCCGCACACACACTTTTTGCCCCACTCCCCTCAGGCAGGAGATTGAGGAGCATTAAGTGTAGAACCAGACTGAGGAACAACTTCTACCCTGAGGCTGTTAGACTCATGAATCCCTAACCAGGATAATCACTGTAACGCCGCTTTAAAGTAAAGTGTTGTATGTGTTGTCATCATTGTATGTTCCCAAACAATGACAAAACGGGTTATCTGCATTTAACCCATCGCACCTGGGATACACCCAGGTGGAGCAGTGGGCCAGCTATGTAAGTGCCTGGGGAGCAATTAGGGATTGGGTGTCTTGCGCAGAGACATCACGTAATGTGGGAATGGCTGGGGAGAGAGCCTGGGACTTTCGGGTCCCAGATCAGCTGCCCTACCTGTCACTATATCTGTGCTGCTGATTATCCACGCTGCTGATTTCTTGCCTTTAAGCTGCTGTATTCATACCCATCAGCTCACTACAGACTCATGTTCAGGCTGCTGTTTAATAGCTGACACCGTATTATATTACATTATTATCGTTTGTTGCATATCTTAGATCCTGATACATGTATACTGTTTCTTTCTTTTTTTTAACTTTATATTTTTGCTATTTTTCGGTGTAACTGAGACCTTGGGTACACAATTTTGTTCCACCTCATTTACCACATGTGATGCGAATGACAATAAAGAACCTTGAACAATCTGATTGAAAATGTTTTTGCCACTTTTTACTCCACAGCTTCTTTGGTTCTGACTAACATTCATTGATTTTTTTTTAATGTTGCAAGACATCTGAACGGACACCATCTCCTCTGTGCTCCACACTGCTCTCACCCACCTGGAGCAGAAGGACTCCTACGTCCGTATGCTCTTTGTGGACTTGACATCTGCTTTCAACACCATGATCCCCCAAACTCTGATGGACAAACTACTCACACTAGGACTAAGCCCCTCCATTTGTAACTGGGTCCTGGACTTCTTAACAAACAGACCACAGTCAGTGAGGATCCACAACTTCTCCACCATAACCCTCAGTACTGGCTCCCCTCAGGGATGTGTGTTGAGCCCTCTCCTGTTTACTCTGCTCACACATGATTGTGCAGCCAGCTACCCATCCAGGCTGTCATATTGTAAAGTTTGCAGATGATACAGCGGTGGTGGGATGCATCATGAACAACGAGTCCAGCTACAGGCAGGAGGTGGAACACCTGGAGAGCTGGTGCAGGAAGAACAACCTTCACACAAATGTGAAGAAGACGAAGGAGATGGTCGTGGACTTCAGAAGGAACAAACACGCCTCCCCCCTCCCCCACTGAATATAGGATGATCTGCGGTGGAAGTGGTCACCAGCTACAAGTACAGGTAGTCCTCGCGTTACGACGGTCTCGAGTTACGACGTTTCGTGGTTACAACGCATTTCACATTTACTATGAAAAGCCTCATTTCAAGTTACGCAGTTTTACGTCATAAACTTCGTGATGCAGCGGTGGAAGAATACAGTATTGTACTGTCAGCGGTGCAGCGGCGGAGGAATACTGCACTGTACTGTGAACGTGGTTTTACGTCGTAAAGCAGCGGCGGAAAATATTGTACTGTACGCGGTGCAGCGGCAGAAAATATTGTACAGTACTGTATGCGGTGCAGCGGCAGAAAATATTGTACTGTACGCGGTGCAGCGGCAGAGGAATACTGTACTGTACTATGAACGCGGTTTTACGTCGTAAAAGGAATACGGCGGATGGACCGAGGATGACGGCGTCACCAGCATCCCAGTAGGCCATTCACTCTTTTTGCCCTCCATTATGGCTCCCAAACGTGTGTTTTTTGATAATTATGTAGGGTAATGTGTTAGGATAGGCTAAGTGCTTAGTAATACAGTACTGTACATATATGGTGCAGTATGTACGTATGTCCGACTTACGTCAAATATCGGTTTACGCCGCCACCTAGGAACAGCTCTACGTCGTAAGTCGAGGACTATCTGTACTTGGGTGTGCACCTGAATGTCAAACTCAGCTGGAGCAACAACACCACCAGCCTGATCAAGAAAGGTCATCAGAGACTCTACTTCCTCAGACGGTTGAGACGAGCTGGTCTGAGCAGCCCAGTCCTCACCTCCTTCTACAGGTGTGCAGTGGAGAGCATCCTGTGCTCCAGCATCAACGTGTGGCATGGAGGCTGCACAGCTGCAGAGAGGAAAGCTCTACAGAGAGTGGTGAAGGCTGCACAGAAGTCTGTTGGAGTCAGTCTCCCCACCATCACAGACATCTACACCTCTAGATGTAGGAAGAGGGACACCTGCATCATGAAGGACCCCACTCACCCAGCACACACACTCTTTACCCCGTTCCCCTCAGGAAGGAGGTTGAGGAGCATTAAAGGGCGAGGCAGACCTCCGCGCTGTTGCCAGCGCCGATCGACGCGCGCGTGCTGCGCGCAGGCTGTTCACAGCAGAGCTCAGCGTGAGCAGCTGCTCGCGGAGCGTTCACCTACAGGACAAACTGAGGTCGCTGATTGGTCATTTGCTGACACGCCTACTGAAATGATTGACAGGTCTGAGTGGTGAGAAAAGCCACAGGCTGCGCAGCGTTTTTCTGTGTTTATATGTTAATAAAAAGTTAAAATAAATAAAATAAAAACAGGGAACGCTGCTCCTGCAGCCCACAGCCCACCAGGAAATATTTAGAAGCTGGCGTATCCACGTTGGACATGAGTTTAGTTCACTTGTGACAAGTTCATTCATTCCTCCTCATCGGAGGAGGAAGTGAATGGTGACCGCTTCAAGCGATCACTTGACTTTTGGCAAAAAAACAAAAGAAAAGTCCGATCAGCGATGAAGAAGGGATATTTAATACATTTGTGTTTCATACAAAACAGTCCGCCACCGGGCAGTTTATTCTGAGACAACGCGCGCGCGTGAGCGGTCGTAAAATTTGAGCTTGGCGCGTTCACGCGAGCGTTCAAAGGCTTGTGCAGCGGCGCTCGCATGGCGCTCACACGACGTGGCGCGGCGCTCGGTCCAGCGCGGAGGTCTGCCTCGCCCTTAAGTTTAGAACAACTAGACTGAGGAACAGCTTCTACCCTGAGGCTGTTAGACTCATGAATAAATAACCAGGATAATCACTGTGAAAAAAAAATCACTGTAATGCCACTTTGTTGATATGTGCTGCTGATCTCACGCTGCTGATTATTTCATGCTTCTGTGTTCAATTCGTCCTCATTTGCTCACAGAGACTCATGTTCGTGCTGCTGTGGTTCGGCATATTATTTCTGTACTATTGGCGTGGGGGTGTCAAACTCATTTTGATCTGGGGGCCGCATACAGCTTAATCTGATCTCAAGGGGGCCAGACCAGTAAACTCATTCCAAAATTACATAGAACGAACAGTAAGTCCACTTTTTTCTTTGTACTGTACTGTATTAGTGCAAAGAAGAAATAAATTGTAAAAATCTTTACATTCAATTAATTGTCCTTTTACACTTTTACTCAGTTGACTAAATATTCTTATACAGGTATGTTCACCTCCGTGAACATATAAGTAGTCGTCTATTTTCCTTGAAAAATCCGACACTCTGTGTCCACTTTTCTCTTTTTTGACAAGGACATTCCGCTGATGAGGGTGCCCGACAGCCCGTTCCAAGATAAAAAGTGGGTAAAGCGATTGAACTCGGACAACATAGGAACTGACTCAAACACAGTGCGTCCAGGTCCTAGAGGCACTTGTTTGAGTCTAGGACAGGGGTCTGCAACCTGCGGCTCTGGAGCCACATGCGGCTCTTTCGTCCTTTTGCAGCGGCTCTTTCAAGCTTTGACCAAAACTGGTATAAAACTGAATTTTACTGGTTCTTATGACAACTAAAAGAGCTAGTTTTAGCAGTTTTTCTGTAATTTATTTTTCAAATATGTGAATACTAGTAGCATTACAAGGAGTAAAACACTTTCAGTTTATTACGTCAATGTAGAATACGTAATTTTTCTACAATTAAAAAAAAAATCACATAGGCCTGCATAGTTTATTGTTTTAGTTTTCAGAAATTGAGCAAAAAAAAAAAAATCTATTATTTTTTCTCCTGTACAAGAATCTTGTCTTTTAGTTTGTCTTAAAATGCAAAAATATCAGTAAATTACAAAAGAAATCCATAAGATATTTTAGTTTTATAAAGTCACCCCTACTGGCCAGAAAAGTGCACTATAGTGGTCTGTGGGCCACAAGTTGAGACTCCCAGTTGTAGCAGGTTTTGCGGCTCCGGACACATTTGATTTGGTGAACGAAGGGGCAGAAATGGCTCTTTGGATCATAAAGGTTGCAGACCTCTGGTCTAGGACAACATAGGAATTGACTAAATCACAGCGCCTCTAGTGGACAACATAGAAACTGCAAATTTTTTAGAAATTAATTTTTTTTTCTTTTTTTTTATAAATAATTCAGATTTATCCTCGGGCGGACTAAACCCCCTGGCGGGCCGTACGTTTGACACCCCTGTATTAGCGTTTAGCGTCTTTCTTAGTTCACATCTTAGATCTTATTACTGTTTTTCTTTACATTTCATACTTTTGTTGGATGTAGCTGGGACCCTGTGTACACAACTTCATTCCATCACATGCACCACATGTGATAAGAATGACAATAAAGAACCATGACACTGTTGGCTCGAGTCAATTGACTCGAGCCAACAGTACAGTATTGCGCTTGCTAATATGCTAGCAGAAGTCAGGCGCCTCTATTCTCAAGAGCGTCTGCCTTCTTGTGTAAGTTTACGATCCCCGGCATCAGTAGAAAAGAGGAGGAGCAGTCTTTTCTTTGGCAGATTTGCCTCCTGCTGGCCCCCACCAGATCCTTATAGTGCCCAGATCCACTGCAGCCACCCCAGCCTGTCTCTTGTTCCACTATGTGGATGCACAAAGACATTGTTTGTCCTTTCCCTCTGCCTGTCTCCCCCCTGCCCTCACCCATCCGCCACCCCCACTCCATATTCCCTTCCAAAGTTATCACCACCCAAATGCTCAGACCAGAGGGTTAAGAGAGGGAGGAGATGTGGGTAAATGGAGGGCAGGGCAGAATCACATGTAGAAATGTAGGAGCGAGTAAAGGAAGGAAGGAGGAAAACATATGCTGACACAAAGATATCACAGATGGTGTCAGCGCTAACTGACAGCCGAGCAAACAGCTCAAACAGGCTCCGTCCCTCTTTAAAAGCACTTCACTATTAGGGCCGGGGTCCAAGACAAAGGCGGTTGTCTGCGCTGATGAACAGCAGACCGTGCACGTCAGCTGGACTCCACATGCGCTCACACAGACAAGTGTGTCCACATCAGAAACACGTGCACAGAAAAAAAAATGCACAAGATGCTCAAGGAGGAAATCAAATCACAGATCTGTTACGTCCCGTGAGACTAAAATGTAAATTAAAAATAGCAAAGATTGCTGGGTTTGCATTCAGATGTTGTTAAGTTGATTTAGTTCAAATCGTTTGCTGCAGGAAAATAATTTTACCGCACGCACTAAAGATTGTTACAACTGTTAATGAATCATATTTTTTATGACAATGAAAGAGAAGAAAAGCTATAAAATTACGTCTTTGGTGTTTATTGTTTTCTTGTATCGTGATGCATGCTCAATATTCCAGGTGGAAAAAAAACTACCGTAACAGTTTTTTTTTGTTTTTTTCCCCCCAGAGGAACTGACTTAACTTTGTTAGTTTTCTTGGTTTTATTAATTTTTATTTAAAAACATTACAACCTTATACTGTAACTTCTGCGTATCTGTGCCATTGTATTTTCATCAAAATGTTTTAGCTCATTCTGATGAGTTTTAACTTTATTTACATTTTTTCCCTAAAGAAACACATCAAGATCTTTGAATCATTCAAAACCATAGTTCTCTTTAAAATCTGCCTTATTTGCTCCATTGTTTATTTGAGCTTTTCGCTACTTCTAGCTCATAGCTACCATTCCACTAATTTTAGCTTTAAACTACTGTACTGGTAGTCATTTCCTACTTTTAGCTTCTAGCTAACCTTTTGATACTTTTAGCTCGTATTTTGCTCTTTTCAGATTCTAGCTGCTATTTAGCTACTTTTAGCTGTCATTTTGCTAATGTTAACTTCTAGGTACACCTTTACTACATAGCAACCCATTTATTTATGTTTTGCTCTTTGAGCTAGCATTCTGCTACTTTTAGCATTTAGATTGTGTTTTGCTACATTTAAGTTCTTGCTAGCACCTTGCCTCTTTAAGTTTTTGGCAAGTGTTGTTAATTATTTTGTAGTTTTACTAACCCAGTTTCAGCTTCTTCTGCACATTTTAGCTACCGGTATACTGTCTAAGTTAGCACCCAGCAAGCAAACCTCATTTTCACAAAAAAACGACGTGTCTCTAGTTTTATTGTTTATCGAGATTTAAAATAAGTTCTGGAAAACTGTCATATTTTACAGCGAGAGAGGGTGACCGACCGTCAACAATAACATGTCATTACCCCCCACACAGGAAGAGTCACTCATACAGCCAGCCCTCCGTGACCTCTGACCCTATCCACCTTCCTCACAGAGCCGTGCAGAGCTCTGATTCACTCATATGAAAACACACACACTGTTTTCATGATACACTTCATTTCAAAAACATAAGAGGCTCATTAGTCTGTAAGCCAACTCCCACCTCGCAGCGCCCCCCATCCCCCCCCCACACACACACACATTCAGCAGCACATTTTTTATTATTATCCTCAATTATTGCGCTCTCTCACACACACACACCCACACACACACTTGAACGTGCACGATGTGAACACACTCCTTGCCTGTGAATTGCTGCCTCCACATTCTTCACATCAGGTGATGCACATGTCAGAGGAAATGTAGAGGTCAGGCACAGAAAAAAAAAACTGAGATGGGTGTATTCTCACACACTCTGCCCTGGAGTTATCCACTGCTCCTCTCCCCCTCCTCCTCCTCCCCTCCCAGCCTCCCTCCCCTCCTTCTGTCCTCCTTCTGCTCGTCTCCTCCCGCTCCGCTGCCGCTCGTTTCCAAATCCGTCCTTCCTCGTCACCTCACCCCCAGAAGTTCCATTTCTCGGATGACTGGTACTCTGGATGGAGAGCCAAAAAAAGAAAGAAAGAAAGGCACGGGAGGGCAGTGGGTAAAGGGGGAGGACTGGAGAGAAACGACGGTCACTCCCCCCCTCTTGTTTTCCGAGCGTGCCCGTTCAAACCCTTCAACTCCTGTAATCTCCAGAGAAAATGAAAATAATATTTTCGTCTTGTCCCCCAGCTCCAGAAGACGACCCTGGACTTGTCTCCTCCTCTCGTCCTCTTCAGCTGGACCACTTGTCTCTTCCTCAGCCTCCTCCTCCTCTTCTTCTTCTCCTCCGTCAGCTCCGTCCTCTTCTCTCCCTTCACAGCAGGTTTGGGCTATTCATTCAGACGTCAGGCTCACTCCGTCAGCCTTTTGTTGGAAGTCACAGAGAGGAAGGGAGGGAGGGAGAGGAAGGGGTGGATGAAAAAAAAATGGGGGGGTGGAGAAGGAGGAGAAAGAGAACAATCCAGTGCCACAGCTATTTGGAAGAAATAAAAAAAATAAAAATAGGGGGAGGACGAGAGGTGCAGCGCTCTTGGCACACTAAAGACTTCCTCCATTAGCTCCAGCTTTTCCTTTTCACATAAAATACAGTCCCCTTTTTTCCTCCTCCCCTCCCTCGCTCCTTCCCTTTCTCTTCATTATTTGTGATCTGAGGTTCACTGTCCTCTATGAGTCCCCCCCCCCACACACACACAGTCCTCTCTTTTGTCAATCTGACACCTTCAAACTTTCCTCCACTGCTGTGATTTTTCCCCCCTCTCATTTGCTCCTTGATGCTTAAAACGAACCAGTCGTCCCAGTCATGACGAACCAGTCGTCCCAGTCATGACGAACCAGTCGTCCCAGTCATGACGCCAGCAACCAGAACTTTTAAGAGAAGTGCCGACAATAAAAACAGGATGAACGAACAAAGGAATTAAAGCAATAAATAAATAAATTCCCTTGCAGCAGTTTGTTCCTTCCTAAGTACAGGGCTGATGTAGCACATAAACAAGTTCTTGTTTCTGAAGCAATTTGCACATCATTAACTGAAGCTTAAATTTGCTCTGTTTTATTTACCCAAAATGATCAAATTATCAAACAAAAATACTGAAGTTTTATGATTGAGTTTATTACAATATTTTGTTAGTTTTGCATAAAGCACAGAATAATGCACTTCCTTCAAATATTCAAAAATATTTTGTTAGAAGAACGAGTACGGTAGTTATAATCTAAGGGGACAAATGTTTTTGTTAAAGGTCCACTGGCATGATTTTTCTACTATTCATCAAATTGCATATATATATATATATATATATATATA
>JBBPBX010017090.1:0-18599 GCA_038048925.1 Garcialebias charrua | reverse complement strand
ATACATATATATATATATATATATATATATATATATATATACGTTTATATATATATATATATGTTTATGTATGTATATATTAGAGCCCAACCAATATATCAGTAAGGCCGATATTTTAGGTTGATATAGATGTTTGGGGAACTATCGGTATCAGTGATAATTGTCCCATTATGTGTCAATTTAAACACTTCTAATTTTCACTCCTAAAATTGTGGGAACCAGCTGTAATTGTACAATGTATCCAGCAGAGGGCGCATGAAGACTACTTTCAAATCATGGCCGTTTCCTTAGGTTTCACTTTCACATTCAGCATAGACAAAGCAGGGAGCAATACTGTGTAGCATATTTTATTGAACAGACCATGGTAAGTTTATCGTAACTGATCTGTAGTTTTTTTATTTTTAAATCAACAATAATGAATTATCTTAAATCCTCTAACCCACTGGGCGTTAGTTATGTGACTCTGAAGTTAGCAAGCTAATGTTTAGATAACCTAATATTGTATAGGCTATTGTCTTGTAAAACCTTAGCCAGAACAATAAATCTCACAGTGACAATTATATATGTGGATGGAAGTAGTAATTAATAATAGCTACAGTTATAACTCATGTTACGATCCTAAAATAAATTTAAAAAGGAAACAAAATCTGACTTGCTTGGGTTTCTCCTTAACTTCTAAACATCCAGATCCAATCACTAATCTTATTACAGATGGCCGAAGTATCTCCATCTTTACTCATTCTGAATTGAAATCTTCTTCTTCTTCTTCCGGCTTTTCCCTTTTCAGGGGTCGCCACGAGTCATCCTCCTCCACCTCACTCTGTCCTCTGCATCCTCTGTCCTCACTCCAACTACCTTCATGTCCTCTCTAACTGCATCCATATATCTCCTCTTTGGCCTTCCTCTTTGTCTTTTTCCTGGCAGCTGCATTTCTAACATCCTTCTACCAATATACCCACTGTCCCTCCTCTGGACATGTCCAAACCATCTCAGTCTGGCCTCCCTAACTTTATCTCCCAGTTGTTCAACATGTGCTGTACCTCTGATGATCTCATTCCTGATCTTATCCATCCTTGTCACTCCTAAGGAGAACCTCAGCATCTTCATTTCTGCCACTTCCAGTTCTTTCTCCTGTCTTTTTGTCAATGACACTGTCTCCAGACCATACAACATAGCTGGTCTCACCACTGTCTTGTAAACTTTTCCTTTGACCTTTGCTGACACCTTTTTGTCACAAATCACTCCTGAAACTTTTCTCCATCCACTCCATCCTGCCTGGACTCTCTTTTTCACCTCTTTACCACATTTCCCATTTTCCTGGACAGTGGACCCCAAGTACTTGAAGTCCTGCACCTTTGTGACCTCTGATCCTTGTAGCCTCACTGTTCCACTGGCCTCCCTCTCATTCACACACATGTACTCTGTCTTACTACGGCTGACTTTCATTCCTCTTCTTTCAAGTGCATACCTCCACCTCTCCAAGTTCTCTTCCACCTGTTCCCTGTTCTCACCACAGATCACAATGTCATCTGCAAACATCATAGTCCATGGGGATTCCTGCCTGACCTCATCTGTTAGTCGGTCCATCACCAGAGCAAACAAGAAGGGGCTCAGAGCCGATCCTTGATGCACTCCCACCTCCACCTTGAAGCTATCTGTCACTCCTACAGCACATCTCACCACTGTCCTGCTGTCCTCATACATGTCCTGTACCAGTCTAACATACTTTTCTGCCACTCCAGATTTCCTCATGCAATACCACACCTCCTCTCTTGGCACCCTGTCATATGCTTTTTCTAAATCCACAAACACACAATGGAGTTCTTTCTGACCCTCTCTGTACTTCTCTATCAACATCCTCAAAGCAAAGATGGCATCTGTGGTGCTCTTTCTAGACATGAAACCATATTGCTGCTCACAGATAGTCACCTCTCGTCTAAGTCTTGCTTCCATTTGAATTGAAATCAAAATATCAATTAAAAAAACAATTAAAACAATTTTTTTGCTGCCATGTAGTATTTTTGAAAACAGTCTGCGCAGTAGGAATGAGGGGCTGTACCTTCAAGATAAACGTTCCCGCCTACACACTTTTGTAACTCACCAACAGGCTGTGACACTGTCAAACACAGTTTAACGTGATGCTTTTCTTAACGTCTCAAGTTACTAAATAAAGCTAAACAAATGAAAATAAATCAGTTGAATACACACCCGTCATGTGAATGAACAAAAATGTAGACACTTGAAAGCAAATGTTTGAAGTGCTTTTTTAAAAGTCAGTCAAATATCTAATTGGGATTTTAAAACCCTTCTAGGGGGGGTACTCATCTTTTGCGGATTTATCTACTGGCTTCCTGTCCTGACTCTAGTTATAATATATTTTGATGGGTCTGACATGGCTGCTTTAAAAAAAACATAGCACAAAACAACAACAAAAAACACCTTCTTCTGTTGCTGAGAACTAAAATCACTAAATGTGGTGTACGGGAGCTGCCACAGTGTAATTTTGGAGCTATACAGGTACTCCCCGACTTACGAGCGCATCGACATACGAGGTTCCGGACTTACAAGCTGACTAACGAACAGTGAAGTTGTACAGAACATACAGAAAATACAGCACTGGTATGTGTTTTTAGATGAAAGTGTGTAAGCTAACAGTTTGTAAACAAGTTTCTGAGCATGTTTATGAACTAGTATGTACGTTTGTGTTGAAAAACGAGTGTTCGTATTAGCACTAGCATCAATTTTCCGACTTACGACCGAAAATCCGGACTTACGAGCAACACGTGTTTCGTGTTCCGACATACAAGATTTCGTGTTACGAGCACCTCGTACGAACGGAACTCGCTCGTAAGTCGGGGACTACCTGTAGTTTGTGCATTAAAGATGTGGGGTTTGAAGCCTTGCCCACTCCCCCCTGCAGACTATCGTGCTGACATTTTACACTATCTTCAGCATGAAATAACTAGAGCCTGCAACAGTAAGGTAAGAACTAGTCATCATCTAAAAAAATGAAAATAAATCTAAAGTGTATTTTTATTTTTTTAACAAGGCCAGTGTGCTGCTTGGAAGCTTGTGGAACCGGTTTATGGGGAAGCTAATCTAGCTCAGGTTTTAAAGTGCGTCCCTGACAAATGTCTCTTTTGTAATGATCAATTGTCTGACATAATTCAACTTGGGATGGAGATGAAGCCACAAAATTAAATTCAAATGAACTCAAAAAGTTTCCTTCCTAGACTCTCCCTCCTTCACTCGATCCAGCATAGCATAACAGTTTCCATGTACCGGTAAAGCTATAAAAAACACCTCCCACTCCCTAATGCTGTTTTAAAAGCAGTCAGTATTTCACAGTCTAATCTAAAGCTGCGTCTGCACTTTTCTCGCTCAGATTCCTTCACTCTTCTGCTGATTTTACTTTAGTTAGGTCATTTACCATCTATAAATCCTTCATTTTGTACTTTTTTTCCCTCCTTCTCTGCAGAAAAGCATTTTAGACCACAACCACAGTCATGAATGAATGCGCTGAGCCAAGAATATTGATCCTTTAACATGTTCCTCCCATTATCTTTTCAAACTTTTTTCACCCCTAAAATGGAAAAAGCTAAAAGAAGCTGGAGTCTTGGTAGTAAGAGATTAATACAGTAAATGCTAAAAATACAGTGCTTTTTGCGCACACCTTAGTATTATGTATTTTCCACACATTAAAATAACTCGACTTGCAACAGAACTGAACACAACTTTCACCTTCCGACTTTTACCATTAAAAGTTAATAAAATAAAATACATGCTTACCGTATTTTTCAGCCTATAAGTCACGTTTTTTTTCTTCTTCATAATTTTCATGCCCTGCAACTTATGCACCAAAGTGACTTATTTATGGATTTCCCCGCATATTTATAAACCATTTTTTGGCTGAGATATGACCATTTTCATTAATTAACTGAAAATATTGAACACTACCATTTTCAGCCACTAGATGGCAATCGAGTTGTATGGCATGCCGTTGTGTCATGTAATAAGTAAACATGGCTATTAATGACAAAATCGGCTCGCCATAGGCCGCCACGTTTGTCCAGCTGGACTAGAGCAACTGTCAAATCAGCTTCTTTTCACTGTGCCACCCCTGCAAAGTGCATTTATTAAGTAAAAGTTCAGTTGAGACACACCTTTACTATAAATTCAAGCAAACAAATAATTGTTTTTATGTGGTTATCTTGTTAAATTTTGAAGGAATTCATAGCGTGTCCTCCTGTGCACACTCCTACTTCCACGTATCGGTTTTTGACATACAGCATATTTGACCGTCGAAGTGCATTTATTAAGCAAAAGTTAGAATGACACACACTTTTGCTATAATTGTGAGCAAACAAATGTTTTTAAATGTTAATCTAGTTAAATTCTTATTAAAGTCCTCTCGTGCACGCTTCCGTGGCCGCCATTTGGCAGCCAATCGATATTTGGCACAACACTGGCCCACATTTCTGGGTTGTCAGCGGTGACGCCTAACAAACGCGATGCGTCAGCAGTGACGCAAAATAGATGCGACTTACATGGCGAAGTGATGTATTTATGGATTTTTCCACTTTATTAGACATATATGGACTGATGCAACTTATAGGGCGGCACGATGTGTACAGCGGAAAATACGGTAATATGAATTTTTAGCATCAGCCAGTACATGCAGATCAGGTTTCCTAACTGTGGCTTGAAAAGACTCATCCAAGCATACAGCTATGTCCAGAATCCTGCTTTAATGCATATAGAAAAATAAAAAGTCATGCTTTAAATGTAAAACTTTTTATTTGAATTGACTGTCCTGTTAGGCCACAATGAAAATGAATGTCAGATTCAAAAGAGCAGCTTCAAAACATGAAAGCTGCCAGTAGATTGCACGACAGCAGTAACATTTTTTCATCATGACCGCACAATGCTGACATCAAGCACTAAACCAAATGCAGATGTAACAGAAAATTTGATGATGTGGTGTGTTTTTTTTTTTACACTAAAAGATGTATTTAAGTTGTCAGTTTCAGCACTGCAGGAGTCCCACCCTTCTGCAAATTTTTATTGCATCTTTAAATTTCTAAATATTAATAAACATTTACCTGTCTAGATTTTGGTTGAAAAGTTTTCTTAATTATATGGTACCCCGAAGATCTTTGCAGTATTAACAATAGCATGCGTGTTGATGTTTTACATTTTAAAAAGCCACACTTTGGTAGCCTTAATTATTAGAACACGTCTTGTGCAGTCAGATGCTGAATGAAATGATATCAATCTCTCTTTTGCATTAAAATAATTTTATTTTTTATGTAGGTTTGAAGTCACTAAAAATCCAATGAAAAAAAATCACTACAAAGTGCAAAAAGGCCACCATCTTAACAGTAACAATCTTTCAGTGTCTGTTCAGATTAGGGTCAGTGTTTGACACTCAGTGTACTAAAGATGTGACATTTGTCAGCTTTGTCGCCATGGAGACTTACAGAATGACTGACAGCTGTCAACACTCTGCTCCCCCTCCCTCATAAGGCAAACCTAATTTTTGAGCTGCCTTTCTCTCTCCATCCATCTCCTTCTTCCTTCCCCTCATGCAGAGCCTGCAGCTTCAAACTGGACCCTGTAAAATCACAATCTGATATTCCCAGGACCAATAAACCTCTCTCACATGCAGTAAACTAGAGAAAGGTGGTAGACTGTCTGCTTCTGTGTCACACAGAGCAGAGATGACCTGAGCTGACCTCAGTTTATTGCATGAATTAAAGCAAAAATACCCTCAGCAAGAAAATGGGTGATACTTTAAAGTTTGGTTGGCAATACAGGTAGTCCTCGACTTACGACGTAGATCCATTCCTACGCAGCGTAGTAAACCGATTTTCGACGTAAGTCGAAATATACGTACATACTGCACCATATACCGTACATGTACAGTACTGTATTACCAAGCACTTAGCCTATCCTAACACAGTACCCTACATAATTATCAAAAACACATACATTTGGGAGCCATAATGAAGGGAAAAAAGAGTTATGGCCTACTGGGATGCTGGTGACGCCGTATTCCTCCGTCCATCGGCCGTATTCTCCATTCATTTATGACGTAAAACCGCCGTCCAGCTCGGTCCATCCTCGATATTCTCTATTCGTTTACGACGTAAAACCGCGTTCACAGTACAGTTTTGTTTTGTTTTTTGAATGTCCAGAGGACCAGACTTAGGTTTTTTAGAGAGTACAGCACAGTATTCCTCCGCCACTACGTTTACGACATAAAACCGGAAACTGTGTAACTCGGCTTTTCAAAAAAATAAATAATAATAACAATAATAATAACAATAATATATATATATATATATATATATATATATATATATATATATATATATATATATATATATATATATACAGGTAGTCCCCGATTTACGAGCGCTCTGATCTGCGAGGTTCCAGACTTACGAGCTGCGAATTTTTGGAAAAAACGAAAAAAATACTGAGTTTTCATGTGTTTTTTCACCACAGTTAGTTAGTTAAGCATATGGACACACGTTTCCGATCATTTTTATGCACTCATAAGCAGTTTTTGGATGAAAATAGAGTGTTTTTAGTCGCGCTAGCGAAAACCGTTCCAATTTACGAGCGAAATTCCGGATTTACGAGAGAAATGGCGGCCGTTCCAAATTACGAGATTTCCGGTTTACGAGCGCCTCGTTGTAACGGATCTCGCTCGTAAATCGGGGACTACCTGTATATATATATATATATATATATATATATATTGGTTTGTTTTGTTTAAATGGGAGCGCCGTAACCATGAAACGTCGTAACTCAAGACCGTCGTAACCCGAGGACTACCTGTATAAATTATTTCACTCAAGATGCTTTGTTGTATGAAAGTTACACTTCAGAAGTTTCACATAATAATAATAACTCTTACAGTTTTCATTTAAGTTGACATTATTGTCATACCAATACATTATATCAGTGTGATTTCAATATTGTCAGGATCAGAGAAATTTCACGTTAATATTATTTAACAGACGTTTGTCTTGGCAAAGGCTTCATTCATGTTCAGTGCAAGGCCTAAATAAAAACTAAGATTTAAGTGGCATCAGAGCCTCCGACAAACACTGACCACTTATTTTACACTTACAAATTTAGGCCACTTGCGATCGAGTTTGAAGCATGATGCAGCATCTTTACTGTTCATATCCACAAGTGTGTTTCTGTCACTTCAATAGTTGGACTGGACGCTAAGAAAAGGATCTAAATTTCTGCTGAGTCTCAGAATAACCCCAGTCCTAATAAATCAAAGTAATTATTATCAATCACTTTGCTGCTGCGCTACTTGCAGAAACCATTCTCAAGAAAACAATTACGGTATTTCCACAACACATATTCCAGAAAAACAGAATAAAATGTCATTTTGTTTTGTACTGTGCTGCTCTGTCCCAGTGGGTTATATTAGGTTAGAATTGGGGGGAGGGGAGTCCTAGTTGGAGTAGCTTTTCCTGCTCAAGGGTATTACATTGAGCAGCGTACACTGATGTGGGTGGGGGCAGGCCATCTGTGTTTACACATGGACTGTTAATTCAAGGGGGGATAATGTCTGGTGGATGCAGAGCAGAGCTGTACCTGATGAATTCCTGAAACTGTCACAGCATCAAGAGGTGACTAGATAAAAACAAGTGCAAAATGAGCGACCGATCCACGTAACAGTTATTATCAAAACACATTGCAAAATAGAATAAAATGCAGATGATAAACTGATTAAATAATGAAGCGTTCTTCATGCTTTTACACACTGTTAGATATTTTGCACACAATTTTTTTTTTTAAATCAAGGGTAGATTTTTTTTAGACTTTTAGATTTTTCTACCTGGATTATTGAGCATGCATCAGGGTATTAAATCAAGGGTGTTTTAAAACAATGGATGGATGCTTTAACTAGAAGCAAATCAGCCTACGATAACCACCAAAACCCACGTTGCCTAGCAACATACAGTTTAGGAATATGCTTTCAGAGCAGCTTTGCGGATGTGTCCATTAAGAGATGAAATTACCAAAGCAACAAATGTCAGCCACATGCAAATAAAGTCTGCTCTGCTCACTGCGTGTGTGTGCTAACAATGTGACGAACGAGGCAGACTTGAGGAAACATGTTTCTGACACGCAACTACAGGAGAGCCAGGAGCAGCAGCTTGCTTTGACAAGCGAGCAACAGGGATTTATTTTCTTAAAATGTTCTTTCCTGGGCCTTAAAGTCTCAAATATAATTAAGCTGTCTGAGTCAAACTATTTGTTCTCGGTCTGCGGTGAATATTTCAAGTTTGTTTCAACCTATGAATGATAGCAGCGGCTGGACAGAGCCAAGTGCAGCAATGGAAATTGTGAATCTGAAGGATTAAAAGCCCCCCCCCCCCTTTTCCCACTGCAACCTGCACAGAGAAAATGATACAATCACACAGCAGCCATCAGAAAGGTAATTCGATTTTATCGGTCTGACAATGGTGGTGATAGTCTGCCTCTAGTGAGCTGGTGTTAATAGGGATATCCATCCTAACTGTCCAAAATGCCTTAAATCTTTCTCTTATAAGGCCATAGGACAGAAAGTAGCATATTTTGAGTGGAAGATTTTAAAAAAAGAAAAGAAAAACGCTTGAACCAAATTTGCTTTCCATCAAATTAAACATATACTGTAAATCAAATGGAAAGAAAGCCTTTAAAAAATATGCAAATTTCCACAAAAATAACAAATCTCATTGTTACTCCTTGCAAGTCAATAGAATAACTTGACAGCAGAAATGTTGTAACGTCTGACTGATATAAAGTGCAACAGCAGAAATTGATGTCACAGCTGCTCATCTTTCTGAGTCTAACGCTGCATCTTCTATAAGGATGCAGAAGAAAATGACCCCCNNNNCCCAACACACACACACACAAACACACGCGCGCGCAAACATCTGCATTGAAATGGAGAGGTAGCCTTCACTATCTCAACAGCTTTTAGCAAAATCTTTCAACAGATGCATAGTTCACTGTTCCCACACAGTTAACACATCTGCACATAATATCTGACTTTTCCAGTGAGGAGAATCTTAAGTGAGCTGTTCACACATGAATGCAACAACTGACAGACGGTAACATGAACTGAACACAGTTGTTAAAATTTGAAATGCACCAAAATGGATGCCGACAGCTGTCCCTCCCAAATCCTCCACACTGTGCCCTATCAATGCCACTTTCAGCTACAAAGTACATATAATAGACTGGTTTTTCATTCTGATTAAAAACAAAACAACAACAACCAAAAAAGCAAACAAAATACATGAGGTCACTAATATTAAAAAGGACTTCACAGAACAAATGTGTTTTTTCTCCCAAATCCAGCTGTCACAGATATAAGCAGATGAGAAAGTCAGATGAAATTTTAAGAATCAGGGCAAATGCCGAAAAAATAAGTAGATCAACGGAGTGTTGAAAGTGTTGAAATAAGCCCTTTAACTGCATTATCTTTCAAATCTGGAAGACAGTTGAGAAAAAGAGATTAAGGTTTTTTTTTTCTCTCCAATGATGTAGATAAAAAATAAAAAAAGATCATTCATCTACTAAAGACTGAATGAGCACCAACGAGACAGCAAAAAATGACAAAACTGTACGAAATCATTCAAGACTGTAAAAAAGTTATTAACATGGATATTATATTTAGATTTTCTTAAACTTAATTATCAGCCATAACTTACCAGGAACAATGCTCAGCCAAATAAATTGTACATACCTTAATCGGAAAGTAAAACTCTGCACTGGGTTGATATGTACATTATTCACATACAACTTGCCCATCAAGTTGATGGAAAAAATTGATTTGAACAAACAATAGAAATCTAATACTAAGGTTATAATTTTTGGTGTATTGAACATCTGTTGAGTGTTCAAAACAAATAGTGAACAGATATTTAGTGCTTAAACAGAGAAGAAACACTGAAATGCCTGAACGCAATAAAAGCCCTATGAAATGACAATGGCCATAAAAAATTGTAGCACACAAAGATTTCATATAAATAAAATCTGTAAATCAACCATGGAAGCCTAATAAGTTAATTCAGACAAAGAGCAGATTACCAAGAAAAGAGGAAAAAAGTAAAAGGATTTACTTGTGTCCGGAGAGGCCATAGTAGAAACGATGACAGGTGGACCTGTGCGTCGACTCAACTTCTGGTTAGCAACCAGGGTACCTTGGCCTTGAACATGTACTCCCATTGGGACAAGAGCATTGTCTGATGCTTGACCTCCTCCTTTACGCATTAGTTGAGGACTTGGGTGAGGGCTATGCATGGGTGACAATGGAAGTAAACTCCTATCCCTCTTCATCAGCTCCATTGGTACCGTGTAGTTGGTGGAGTATGCTTTTGGTACTTGTTGAGGTGGCTGATGCAAAGCTGACATGGATACTGGCATCTGCTGTGGCATCCCTGGTACAGATCCTGGTATGACAGGCATTGACCCAGTCATTTGTTGTGGCATTATCTGCATACCTTGCATAGATACCCCAGGCATTGCTACTCCAGAGGAATAGGCTGACATAGGTCTTGTCTGGACAGGCATAAGGGCTCCAGAATATGGCCCAGGAGATCGAGGAGGTTGGCCTGGGTAGCCTATAGAGGTCTCCAGGAAGTTTTGAGAGGGAGCACTACTAGGCCTCCTACTCATTACTTCACCCATCCTTGGCGAGATGGTTTGCATAGCCCCAGGGGTCAGTGGGGGCATTAGCTGAGGATCCATGGCTAAAACATGTGGAGGCTGTGATGAATGGTGGTGCTGTTGGTGGTAGATGTCTGAGCGATGGCTAAAGCTATTAGATCGGCCTCTCATTGGTGTCTGAGGTCGGGAGGGGGCTGGTGTAGCCTCAACAGGCCGCTTGAAGTTGTGGAGCAAGCGAGACAGTACACGAGCCTGACCAAGGTTGGGGGCAACAGTACGGACATCATTCTCCTCCATAACAGCTAACATGCTAGTGGAGTCAAATCCCTGCTGGATGAGTGAGGATATAGTGCTTTCTGTTAGGCCTTCATTTCGCAACAAAGAGAGGAATTCTGTGTCAACTGCCTTCTTGGGATCTATAGGCAACATAGTCTGTGGGGCAGTTAGGAGAGGTGCAGAAGATGGAGTAGGAAGTGGTGTAGTTGGAGGAAGGGGCACAGGAGTAGTGACTGCTTGCATAGGAACAGGTACAGCTGGGACAACTGCTGCAGTCTGCACAGGAGCAGGTGAAGCTGGCAGTGGAGCAGACATTGCAAGGTGTGGGTTGGACACTGGCATGGTAGGTGGAGGTGGAAGTGGTTGTTGCTGTTGGAGATGCCGCTGTAGCTGGTCTTGCTGAGGCTGTTGTTGTTGAATTGGTTGCTGTTGTAGTTGTTGCTGCTGCTGCATTTGTTGTTGTTGTAGTTGATGTTGCTGTAGCTGCTGTTGTTGTAATTGCTGCTGTTGCAATTGTTGCTGTTGGAGTTGCTGTTGGGGTACTTGTTGCTGAAGTTGCTGCTGATGCAGTTGTTGCTGCTGTACTTGCTGTTGCTGTTGTAATTGCTGCTGCTGTTGGATGGTGTAAGGCGATGCTGTATCTTGCCTCATTATCACACCTTGACTACCAGTATCTATTGCAAGACAGGTAGCAACCTGCTGCTGTGAATCCAGAGGGTGGCCATCAACATCGGTAAAGACAGACTGACTAGACATAGGTGGAGGTTCACTGGCATATCGAGGAGAAACTTGCTCCATACCATAGTGAACAGGAGGTGGGTCTCTAGAAGGTAAGCGTTGTTGACCATTTTGCATCATCTTGGCAACAGGTATAGCACCAGGTTCCCTATAGATTTGATTCAACTCATAGACTGTTGGCGGAGGAGGTAGAGGTGATAAAGGAGCTTGATGTCCTGTCCTACCTGACTGACCATGATCCCATGCAGTACGAGCCCCAGATGCCATACCAAAATGTGAACCAGACCTGCTTAGTGGATGAGATGGTGGAGGCTGGTGATCTGACCGGTAAAGGCCCTCAGGTGGCCGAGGCGTCATGGCTGGATCATGAGAATAATAATCCTGATGTGGAATGGATGCTCGATGAGCCATGGATGCCCGCTCGTAATGGTTTAAATCTGGTACAGAGCTCTTCCTCAACCCCTGTGGATTGTGTCGCTCGGCATAAACCTGCCCGTAGGGTGAGTCTTGGTAGGAATATGGAACACGTTTCAAATCCAGGTCAGGAGGACACACCCCTGGTGGAGTCTCAAACAACCCTCCCCCCTCCAAGTATGACAGGGAGTTTCGTCGGCCTGCTACTTTTGCTTGTTGCTCATACACACTGTCAAACTGCCTCTCCCACTGACCCTCATTCCCTCCTAAGGTGTCCCAGCTGTGGGAGCGTCCAAGACCTAACTGTGTGTTAGGCACGAGCATTGGCAAAATAAAAGAAATTGCTGGGGGGAAAAATAAAAGCAAAAAACAGGGGAAAAAAGGTTTTTGAAAGTGTGTTTGAAAGTTCAAGTCCACATTCAGCATCAAAGATAAAACAAGAGAGGAGGGAAAAGCAAGCAGAAAAAAGTAACGAGGTGTACCGTTTCACCTGATACTGGCTTGAAATAAGTCCACGCTATCAAGTGACTCCCTCTTAAACTGGCAGTCCTTGAATAATTAATCTCTTACCATGCCGTGGTGTTCCGTGTGATGAAAAAAGACACCGCACACACTCTTACACACACAAAAACATCCACATCACAAAACCACACAACCATCGCAGAGGAAGCTGAGTTATTCCATGAAGGACTCGATCATAGGATGCAAGCTTGCGATAACCATCAAACATTCATTTGTAGGAGGGGGAAAAATGCAGTTAGGGCAGGGTTATAGGTTGGAATGGGCAAGGGCTTGTACTAATCCAGTATGGTTTATCTCCCTGGGACATTTTACTCGCTCTGCCGATTGCTATGAGGGATTACATCTAAATAAAACCTGTTTAATTCCACATCCTTCTGTGACGTCACGTGAACCAGATAGCAAATTTGGTGATGGAACTGATGATGATGATGCCAGCAAATTCAAGTCCACCCTAAAAAAAATCACCTCAGTCCTCTCCTCTTCTGACACCTACCTGCCGCTGATGACGTGTTGTCGGCAACAGGTTTCAGATCTGCCAGAGTCACGGCACAGGGCGGGGAGGCCACACAAGGTGCATCATTGATAACAAATGAAATACAGCCCTCTTAGCTTAGTCCTATGTGCTGTCAGTAAACATCAAATCCACTCTGATTGGACACTAATCCCTCAGGCCTCATGCTTCCAGCAGAACCACCACACAACTGCTGCTCACACTCACTCTGAAACGTCCTTGATGGCTCCATGGTGCTCAGTGTTACTGCCTCACTCTCCTTGATTTAGGATTACTCAGACCTGCTGTTCACATATTAGCTGCAGGACATTAGAAATTGTAATGCACAGGGATTCCGTAAAGCAAAATAAAATCCATGTGCTGAGAGTCTCCCCTCTGCCCTATGCTATCTGGATCAACCACTCAGTTATCAATTTTACCAGTTGAGGAAAAAGAATGTAGCCACTGCACCAAAACTCAAAGGTGTTTTATTAAACTACCTATCCATATCTAACTAGATTTTTATTTTTATTTTTTTTATAAAAAAAAGCACATTCCCCTTCTTTCTTAAATCTCCAATGATCACTTTGAGAGGTTCTGTCATCTGAATTTGACCCTTTGAAAGAAAAAATAAAACACTGGAAGAGTTGTGTGTGCATCAGTGGGTGTAGAGAATGCTCCTTTTGTATTTTATTCAAAGATGCTATGTCTTTCAAAAAGCTTTTGTTTGTTGGCAAGCATGATTAATATATGGAACTTCTCAACCACGTTCATTTACCAAATAATGATGTTCTGCGATTTTAGATTATGCAATTTTATAACCCTTAAACTGAGGGTTTTGTTTAACATAGGTGATGTTCCTTCACTTCCTGGCTGTAAGCTGATCTTTCCTATTGTCTTGTTTATTAATGCATGAAAACACATGTTAGCAAAAGAAGTATCCATTTTCATCCCATTCCATTTTCATTTAATACTATGACAAAGGTTATGGAGGTTCTCACTTTAAACTGAACAAATAATCTCCACAATTTTAATAACATTCCTTAAAATTTGTCCAGCAGTGTCCGGGTAACCTGTAGGCATATCACTCGCTGGAACACAACTCTTGTATAATTCCTTTTTGTTGTAAGGGCAGGGAGATATCAGAGACAAAGCTGTGCATTTAGCTGTATTTTTTAAAGCATTTATTTGTTTTCATTTTTACAAGATGACTGAAAGAACTGATGGTAACTGATCTAAAACCATCCGTACCTGTGAGATCTTTCGATAAAACGGTGAGGGAGGTATGAATCTGGTTGATGTTTGAAAATAAATCACACTGGAGGCCAACAAGAGTGAATTACCATATTTTCCGCTTTACAAGTCACACTGTTTTGCATAATTTATATGCCCTATGACTTATAGGCCAGAGCGACACATCCATCCATCCATCCATCCATTTTCGTCCGCTTATCCGGGGTCGGGTCGCGGGGGTAGCAGCCTAAGTAGGGAGGCCCAGACTTCCCTCTCCCCAGCCACATGGAGCAGCTCCTCTGGGGGAATCCCAAGGCGTTCCCAGGCCAGCCGAGAAACATAGTCCCTCCAGCGTGTCCTGGGTCTTCCTCTGGGTCTCCTCCCGGTGGGACATGCCCGGAACACCTCCCCAGGGAGGCGTCCAGGAGGCATCCTAACCAGATGCCCGAGCCACCTCAACTGGCTCCTCTCGATGAGCGACACATTTATGGATTTTTTCCCATATTTATAAAACAATTTATGGCTGAGATATGACCATTTTTATTCATTCTGACTGAATTTTTTTTAGCAGTACCACTTTCAGCAACCTGATGGCAGCAGAGTGTAGTAGTAGTAACAGTATGGCATGCTGTTGTATCATGTAATAGGTAAATGTGGCTATAATGACAAATTCGAAAAAGTTCAAGAAAAAAATTGGACTTTATTTATTATACTTTATTGGTTTTTTGCATGAACTTTTTTGAATTTATCATGTCCTGGATGACTGAAAATCTTCACCAGCTTTTAATGATACAATCGGTTTGCCATAGTCTCCCCCACCTTGGTTCTGCTTGCTGCTTGGACCGACCATCAATCCAGCTGCACCGCCCCAGTGAAATGCAGCTAATTTGACCATTAAAGTGCATTTATTAAGTAAAAGTTCAACTGAGACAAACCTTTGCTATAATTTCAAGCAAACAAACAATTGTTTAGGTGCTTTTCTTGTTAAATTTCGATTAAACGAGTAGCATTCCTCTTTCCTTTATTCCTCCCTGTCTGTGTGCTCCCGGGAGCACCTCAGCCGCAAAACTATTTTTGAAATGTAGCTGATTTCACCATTAAAGTGCATTTATTAAGCAAATGCTACACTGAGACACACCTTTGCTATAATTTTGAGCAAACAAATAATTGTTTAGGTGTTTATATTGGCAGCACGGTGACGCAACTGGTGGAGCGGCTGCTTTTCAGCGAACCGGTCCCTGGTTCAAATATCGGTCCGGGGGCCTTTCTGGGTGGAGTTTGCATGTTCTCTCCGTGCACATGTGGGTTTTCTCCGGGTACTCCAGTTTCCTCCCACAGACCAAAAACATGCATGTTAGGCTGATTGGTAACTCTAAATTGTCCCTAGTTGTGAGTGAGAGAGTGAATAGTAGTTGTTTGTCTCGTTGGTCTCTATGTGGGCCTGTGATGGACTTGCGACCCATCCAGGGTGTACCCCGCCCCTCGCACAGTGATTGCCAGACATGGGGACTGGCGACCCCCGTGACCCAAAATGGAAGAAGCGGGTAAAAGATAATGGATGGAAGGGTATTTATCTTGTTAAACTTGCACAGCGACTCATCGCGTGCACACGTTTACTTCCACGTATTGGGTTTCAAAAACAGCTGATTTGATTGTCAAAGTGCATTTATTAAGCAAACGTTAGACTGAGACACACATTTACTATAATTTTGAGAAAACAAATAATTGTTTTTGAGTGTTAATCTTGTTAAATTCTTGTTAAAGTCCTACCGTGCATGCTCCCATGGCCGCCATTTGGCAGCCCATCAATTTTTGGCACAACACCGGCCCACATGTCTAGGTTCAGCCCGCGTTTCCGGGTCGTAAGCGGGGACGCATAATAGATGCGACTTATACGGCAAAGTGACATATTTATGGATTTTTCCACTTTATTAGACAAATATGGACTGATGCAATTCATAGAACGGAATGACGTGTATGGCGGAAAATATGGTAAGCAAAGAAGCTGAGCGACTGTTAAAATTAACTCCTGAATTGTGTTTTGTTTTGTTTTTTGATCATATTTTAATGTAGTTTAACACCTAAAGGTGCACATTGCTTACAGTTTTCACGACCCAAATCCTATAAAAAGTTACTGGGAGATAAACAGTACAACTTAGATTTAAATAATGATGATTTAACCAAAGAAAATGTCTCCTTATGTATGACACAACCTAATTTGTGTCAAAGCTGAGTTTCTTTTCTCATTACTTCATCTGGCCTGGTTCTCCAGAGACTCAGTTCAGCAGACCAGATCACACATCTCATCCTGGAACATGTATGACACAACCTAATTTGTGTCAAAGCTGAGTTTCTTTTCTCATTACTTCATCTGGCCTGGTTCTCCAGAGACTCAGTTCAGCAGACCAGATCACACATCTCATCCTGGAACATAAAAAGTGGGGCAGAGGTGTGCTCTCAGGGTTGCCAAATGTAATCCTTACAGAAAAAAAACAAGTCTCACGGTTCTGTTTGTCTCAAACTAAACAATGTTTGATATTCAAACTGAAAATGTTCCTGCGTTTGACACACTTTCAAGACTGTGCACGCATTCACTGTAACAGAAGGATTTAGGAATTAAGCTGGAGGTTTTTAGAGCAAACATAATACCACCCAAGCAGAAGCTTAAAAAGACTTTGAACTGAATAAAGCTTGACTAGTGAAATATTTTAAAGCACTAAAATAAACAGAAATACCAAAAAAAAAATGAACATCAAGTAACAAGGCAACCCCGCTAAATATAGTTTTATTGGAGAGGCACACTTCAGCTTTAAAATACACACATTAATGCAGATTTTCACCTAATTTGATGCCAAATACATCCACATGAATCAAGCTGTTTTAAAATTTTGCTCTCATCCTTACACCTATAGACACACACACACAGTTGCTCTGAAGCCTTTTGACCTCGCTCTGATCGTCTTCTGACATGCAAAAGACTGAAACGGCTGCAGCGCTTCATTTGTGTCCCTTTTCATTTGCACATGTAATCCCTCGCTAAAGCCTTGGCCTTGGTCTGCCGCGCATACATGAATAGAAATCACACGCCAGCTCCGAGAGCAAAACTGCCCCTTAACGGAAATAAAAACAACTGTCTCCTATAGTATGACAGGTCACGTAGCAAAGACATGGCTTGCATGTTAAACACACTGACTTATGCATGAGTGTGTGGCAGGAGGCACTAACAGAAAATGAGATTACAATACCAATACCGCTGATGCTGCCAGATGAATTGCAATGCACCTTTAACACAGTCTGTATGTAGCTGCTGTGTTTGTGACTCCAGTTAGAAAATGTGTCCCTGAAAGCATCATCAAAGGGCTTAAACAAACCGTTAACGCGTCAGTGACAGTGGAGTAGTGCATGTACTGGTAGTCATGCATGTTGAGTTAACAGTCTGAAGTGAAATATATATTTTATCCATTGTGTGAACACAAATACAGTACACTGCACATTCTATTGAATTTTCTCAGTTCCAGCTGTTACGCAGTGGCTCCTCCACCCATAAACTCTGCTCTTTCTGCAGCATCAAAACAATCACTCATCCAGTTTTATGCCTCATCCAAGAAAGAATAACTCAAAGCTGAGGAAATAATGTGAACATTATAGTTTTCCAGAAGTTCACCATCCCTTTGCCTACCACTGCTAGGCAAAGTTGGATGATTTATGTTTTGCCCATGTCTATAAACTATATGTGCGAGTGTGTCAAAATATCATGAACCACTGAGGTTTTTTTCTTCTTCTTTTGGCTACTCCCTTCTTCAGAGGTCACCACTGTGAACTATATCGCATGAAGGCTTGGCAATTGTTTTTACGCCAGATGCCCTTCATGACGCAACTACCACTGAGCTACCACAGCCCTCTGTGTGGAGCAGAGAGCTTCCGATGGGGCACCCGGGGGAGCAGTTGGTTGGGGTTAAGGGCCTTGCTTAAGGGCCCAGATTTGGGCAAATGAGGGTGTGGGAGCTTCATCTTTCCCACCCACATTTTGATGTTGATACGGGGAGTGGAACCAGCGACCTTCCAATCACAGGCCCACCTTCTCTAACCTCTGCCCCCCACTTATAAATAGTTGAACAAGTAAAAAAAATAAAAACCTACCAGAATGTAATACGGTAATTGGATGTACAGTAGTCCCTCATTTATTACGGGGGCTCCTTATGCTGAAGAAGACCCATGATAAGTGAAAAACCGCAAA
>JBBPBX010017089.1:14622-47267 GCA_038048925.1 Garcialebias charrua | reverse complement strand
ACACACACACACACACACACACACACACACACACACACACACACACACCAGTGTTGCCCACCCCGCCACATTGCAAATGCTTCTGACACCAATGGGTTGTTCTGATGGGTCTGGCAGTACCGGTATGTAAATGTTTCTAATTATGAATTTGAGTAACTGAATATTAAGATGAACTGACAACAATAGGAAAATCATAAACAGAAGCAGAAATTTGTGCAACCATAGCTGTAAATTTGTGGTATTGTCATTAAATGTATGAAAAACAAAAAGCTAGGAGAAAGTTCCACTATTTTTTAAACTGAATAAGTGATGTAAAATAAAATGTACATGTTGAATAGGTCACGTCTTCAATAAAAGCAAGGTTTATTTTCTACTTCCTATTTTAAACAAAACATTCAAAGATGCTTGAAAAGTCATTCTGCATATAACACATTTTAGTATGCATCTGTCAGGTTAAGAACCTGTAACTAAAAGTCTCACATTAACAGTTTGTGCTAGTTGGTTTGGTGGTCTTACCTCTAGTGAACTCATTGACAGTGTAGAGATGGTTTCACTCTTGGAGATTACACCAGCGTTTCCAGACTCCCCCCCATCGCCTAAGTTGTTGGCCTTGTGGGAGTCTCTGGACACATTCTGCAGGTTGTCTGCAGGTGAGTCTCTGTCAGAGCAGGACACACTGACCTGGTCAGTAGGAAGGATTTTTAGCCCAAAGCCAGGAACTGGTTCTGCACTGGAAGGGTTAGCTAAATGGATTAGTCTGGTTTGAGGCATCTGCTCAATGCCAATGTTGTACTTGGTTGTTGGATCCTCCTTCCCCTTGGACATTTTCAAGGTCCCTGTGTTGTTTGTTGGTAGAATGACATACCCTGGTCCTTTTCCAGTGCTCTCAGAGCTACTGCCTTCACCGTTTCCTCGGGGCAGATCTCCATCAAGCTGCTTGAAGAGCTCACCATCACATATGTAAATCGATTTAGCTCCTGGAAGCTCTGTGCTGATTCCCTTGGTGGTTCCTTTGTCTCTGCCCAGAGTCAAAGAGTGGCTGGTGTAGTCAGCCACATTCTGGAGGTGAACCTTTGCCATACTGGCCGGCATGGTGTTAAAGTTAGAACCCTTCTGAAGGGTCAAGGTTCCAGAGGAGGCTTTCTCCTCCCCCTGGATGGATGAGCATTTTGTGTTTCCTGGAAATGACAAGAAAACAAAACAGCAAGAGTGTTGTAAAATGTACTCAGCTAATTTATGGAATGCAACCAAACTCTCCTGGAAGGCACATCATAAATCTTATATTGTGTATGCTGTTGAAAAAATTATATTGACTGATTAAGTCAGTCCTGATTGACTTCATTTTAAATATCAAGTTCACAGTTTCCTGTTGTGAGGGCTGAATAATATTTGAATAGAGCTTATCTTGAAGATTTAGTGTGCAGGACAAAACCCTGATAACTTACATATAGTCTGGATCAAACCTCAGAACTGAAACTCTAATGTTGAGCGATGGCATTGTCCTGGTGCCAAAGGAGCGTAGCATATTAAGGGACAAGAGGCAAGGAATGAAAGTTTAAAAAAAAAAAAAAGAGTTTTATTTTAGGCTCTCCAGCGGTGTGCCTCCAGTTGCTCTGTGAAGGAAAAAAAAAAAGAAGAGCCCAGGCCTTCAGCTTCCTCGTGTCCACAGGATCCCAAAGTAATAAAATAAAAGTCAGACCTGATGAGCCGATTCAACAGAATATAAAGGTACCTCAGTGGGCCAACTCCATATGGAGCCGTCAAAGCTACTGAGGGTACCGGACTAAGTTCAAAAGGTCCCCACCTAATGTAAACAAAAAGGCGAAAACATGACAATCGGTCTCACCAGGCCGAATCCAGCTTCAGGGTGGTTAATTAAGTAAAAAAAAACTCCAAGGCCAACGGTCGCTTACGCCTCCGTCTTCAACACCCAGGTCGAGTATGTCACGTGTACAACAACAACAGGTCATCTTCTGCTCTGACGGCTTCTTCTTCGGCTCTCACAGCTTCCTCATTGGCTACTTCCTTTGGCTTCTTAGGCTTCTTCCTCGGCTACGGCTCTTCTGCTACTTTTGCTTCTTCAGCTTCAGCCGTTTCTTCGGCTTGGGATCTTTTTATAGGCGGACCAACCACCCCACCTATAGCATGCTTTAATTAATCTACAGCTGCAGTCAATCAGCTTCCCAAAACCTTTTAACACTTCCTCCCTCTGACCTGAATAAAAACAACATGCCCAGGGCCCGTAACACCCCCCCTACAAAGACTTTGCATGGGATGATGTAGCTATTTAAAAACATGCACATCACCCATGTAAAGAAAAACAAAGAAACAAACAGGGCCCTCGGTGACTACGGACGAAAACGACAACATTAGGATCAGTACTTGGACAGTTCCCCACATGTTACTCTCCCAGCCTAAACTCTGCGGCCACTTGTTGACTGGAGCCAGCAGACCGGCAAACCTATAACAACAACAACAACAATTGAGTAAAAAAAACACACAACCCGGTTAAGTCAAAGTCATCTTTTATTCCTGCCTTTGTGAGCGCGTACCCGTGCTTGACCTAAACATGGCTAGAACGGAGCAAGTTCCTGTGCCCAGGTGCGAAGCACCGCGATGGGTGTAACATCAGGGGTTACTAAAATTCGGCCTCCGGCCAAGTCATTGCCCATAATCATGGAGATGCCCACTATGGGAAAACTACGATGCACCCCAACCATCGCATCACCCAACCACAGCTCAGACCGTACCCTGACTTTGTGTATAGGCACCCTCACGTCCTGCATGTTTAAACCCCGAAGTGGAATTTTTGGTTTCATCTCAGCCTGAGCATCCAACGGTAAGATTCCACTCAAGATAAGAGACTGAGAGGCCGCCGTGTCCCACAAAATTTTAATTGGGATTCTCTCCTTAGTAGGTGATGCTGATATAAATCCATCCATAATAAAAGGCTTAAACACATCTCATTTGCACTGCATTTTCGAGGAAGGTGACTCGGCACCTTTTATTAAAGCAGAAACCATTGCGACAGGCTTAGAGTTCCTCTCCATCAAAACCGGGCAATTAGCCACAATGTGTCCTACGTCCCTACAATAAAAACACAGAAATATTAATATTAATCTTTCAGAGACACGTACGAAGGCCACCAATATGTAAGGATATGTATACTGGTCAGTTTTACTGATTGTAAATATTCCAGATGAAAGATTGAGTATTGTATTTTCCGTTGTATAGGTCGCACCGTTGGTAAGGTCGCAGTGTCCAATTATTGCCAAAAAATTGGAAAAATCCATAAATAGGTATAGGTCGTACTAGGCATGTAACAAGATCTCGTTGTACGAGATCTCGCGATATTAAACTCCCGCGATATCTCTCGTTGAGAGGTAACGTTGTCTCGCGAGACACTATTGCTAATGCTAGCAGAGCCCCTAGCAAGTCAGCGTCACGGACAGAATGGCTTCGCCGGATGAAGTTGCTATAGAAGACGCCCCAACTACTGATGGAGGGTCCCGGTTCCGCAGACGCCTCTACATTGATGGAGGGTCCCGGCGCTGCCGACGCTGCCCCGAATGTAAAGACACGCGTGTAAACACCGGTGTGACCGGTGTTGCCAGATAGAGTCCCACCCACCCAAAGCAATCTCTACCCGCAAAAGTCAGAAGGAAAATCGCGGTGAACCGCCCAATCTGGCAACACTGGTGAGTGACGGCTGCAGAGTCAGTTTTGGAAAGTCCTGCGTGAATATCTATTTTTTTAAACAAAGTTGAACGTTCTAAGGTCTAAGGAGATTCAATCAGTAAAATGAAGACATCAGTTGGGTTTGTAATACATGTTAAAACAGAATAAAAGCCTTTTTGCGGCATAAAACCGATCTTTGAAGTTTTCTTGAACTAATATTAAAATCTCGTCTCGTTCTCGCGAGATCTGTGATTTGTCTCGTCTCGTGAGTTTTGTGTGTCGTTACACCCCTAGGTCGTACCTACGTCACCGCCGACGTAACGCGTCATCCACCGCTGACGCGCCGCGTGACCGCTGAGTCAACCCGGCAATATGGACAGAGTGTTTAGCTCTGCTGCTAATGTCTGCCAGAAGCTAACAGAAGCTAAACACGAGACGAGTCCATCTCTGAAAACCATCCATCCATCCATTTTCGTCCGCTTATCCGAGGTCGGGTCGCGGGGGTAGCAACCTAAGTAGGGAGGCCCAGACTTCCCTCTCCCCAGCCACTTGGAGTAGCTCCTCTGGGGGAATCCCAAGGCGTTCCCAGGCCAGCCGAGAGACATAGTCCCTCCAGCGTGTCCTGGGTCTTCCTCTGGGTCTCCTCCCGGTGGGACATGCCCGGAACACCTCACCAGGGAGGCGTCCAGGAGGCATCCTAACCAGATGCCCGAGCCACCTCAACTGGCTCCTCTCGATGTGGAGAAGCAGCGGCTCTACTCCGAGTCCCTCCCGGATGACTGAGCTTCTCACCCTATCTCTAAGGGAGAGTCCAGACACCCTGCGGAGAAAACTCATTTCAGCCGCTTGTATCCGAGATCTCGTTCTTTCGGTCACAACCCAAAGCTCATGACCATAGATGAGGGTGGGAACGTAGATCGATCGGTAAATTGAGAGCTTTGCCTTTCGACTCAGCTCTCTCTTCACCACGACAGACCGGTACAGCGCCCGCTTCACTGCGGATGCTGCACCTATCCGCCTATCGATCTCACGCTCCAGTTTTCCCTCATTCGTGAACAAGACCCCGAGATACTTAAACTCCTCCACTTGGGGCAGGACCTCCTCCCCGACCCGGAGAGGGCATGCTACCCTTTTCCGGCTCAAGACCATGGCCTCGGATTTGGGTCTCTGAAAACACGAATAAAAAAATCGAATCTCATCTCAAATGTTTTCTCCAGGACATAGTTAAGTACATTGGAGCCTTATAATTACTCTGTAAGCAGAAATAAATATACACGATTGGTTTCTAAGCTATTTATAACATAAACAGAAACTAACAGAAGCTAACACGAGACGAGTCCGTCACTGAAAACACGAATAACAAATTGAATCTCATCTCAAATGTTTTCTCTAGGACATAGTTAAGTACATTGGAGCCTTATAATTACTTTGTAAGCAGAAATAAATATACACGATTGGTTTCAAAGCTATTTATAACATAAACAGAAGCTAACAGAAGCTAACACGAGACGAGTTGTCTCTGAAAACACGAATAAAAAATCGAATCTCATCTCAAATGTTTTCTCTAGGACATAGTTAAGTACATTGGAGCCTTATAATTACTCTGTAAGCAGAAATAAATATACACGATTGGTTTAGAAGCTATTTATAACATAAACAGAAGCTAACAGAAGCTAACACAAGACGAGTCCGTCTCTGAAAACACAAATAAAAAATTGAATCTCATCTCAAATGTTTTTTCTAGGACATAGTTAAGTACATTGGAGCCTTATAATTACTCTGCAAGCAGAAATAAATATACACGATTGGTTTCGAAGCTATTTATAACATAAACAGAAGCTAACAGAAGCTAACACGATACGAGTCCGTCTCTGAAAACACAAATGAAAAATCAAATTTTATGTCAAATGTTTTCTCCAGGACATAGTTAAGTACATTGGAGCCTTATAATTACTCTGTAAGCAGAAATAAATATACACGATTGGTTTCGAAGCTATTTATAATGTAAACAGAAGTAAACAGAAATAAAACGAAGGCTAACTTGAGACGAGTCCGCCTCTGACACAAATAAAAAATCGAATTTTATGTCAAACGTTTTCTCCAGACCAAAGTTACGTACATTAAAGCCTTATAATTAAACTCTGTAAGCAGAAAAAATATACACAGAGTGGTTTCGAAGCTATTTATAACATAAACAGAAGCTAACAGAAGCTAACACGAGACAAGTTTGTCTCTGAAAACACGAATAAAAAAATCGAATTTTATGTCAAATGTTTTCTCAAGGACATAGTTAAGTACATTGGAGCCTTATAATTACTCTGTAAGCAGAAATAAATATACACGATTGGTTTCGAAGCTATTTATAACGTAAACAGAAGTAAACAGAAATAAAAACGAAGGCTAACACGAGACGAGTCCTCCTCTGACACAAATAAAAAATCGAATTTTATGTCAAAAGTTTTCTCCAGACCATAGTTACGTACATTAAAGCCTTCTAATTACACTCTGTAAGCAGAAAAAATATACACCAAGTGGTTTCAAAGCTATTTATAACGTAAACAGAAGCTAACACCAGAAGCTAACAGAAGCTAAATGCTACAAAAAGATCATTTTTTTAATCTCAAACATGTAATAAAGGTACTCACTTGTAAACGTCCACACTATGATTACATATTGTAAGTTTCAGAAAAATCCGCTGAGTGGTTCTTGACTTATCTTGCAAACTAACAGCTAAGAAACACAGAGCTAAAGGAAGTTACATCCAGACCAAGAGACCGACAGTCAGTCCGAGCAGAGGAGCTTTTTTTCGGACACATGAGCTGGAAACGGTCGGTGTACTCCTCTGGAAGTGTCTCCTAGCGGCCGAAACTGGTACTGCACTGCCCCCTAGCGGCCAAAAGTGGTACTGCACCATTTTCTGCCAAAGTGAAAAAGGGTCATAACTGACCCAAAAATTGGTCTAAAAATATGGAAAAAAATCCATAAATAAGTTGCACTGGTGTATAGGTCGCAGGCCTTGAAAAAAAAACATAAAAGGTGCGACATATACACCAGAAAATACGGTAGATTTTATCTGACACAAACTTATCAAATTTCACAGGTTCTCGCTTTTTCAGTTTAATATCAATACATTTATGACAAGGTGGTGAGATGTAAATTGACAGAAAACGTTATTTATGTTGAAATCAAAAAAGGCGTTCAATACAGGATCAACTGGACTTTAAAAAGTCCAGTTGATCCTGTATTGAACGCCTTTTTTGATTTCATCATGTCCTGGACGACTGAGAATCTTCACCAGCATGTTATTTATGTTGGTACAGCAGAACTGAACAATTTAATAACAAAATCATAAAATTACATCACAACATATTTACAGATTGGATCGATCAGAATTTCCTATAACTAACTGTTCAGCAGATTTAAACATAGAGACAACAGACAAGTTAAGGGTCTTACATTAACTTTTCTGCAGGCACATAAACTTAAAATTTAGTTAACTGGCTTAGATATAAAGGAAAAGTTTAGGAGAGTAGGAGGAAACAAGGGAGTAGTTTATGACACTCTTCCATATGCGTCCAGCTAAGATATCATTGTACCTCCAGTAAACAAACAGCTGCTCTTTTACCTTAAGACGTACGTCTCGGTTCTGGTAAAGAGCTGGGAGCCACCTTGGACGTAAACGGGTCGTAGGTCCAGCAAGTCCAAGCTGGACTCCAAAACGTCTTTACCTTCTCAGTGTCGGTGATACTTGCTTTAGTCGGCAGAAGTCGTGGCAGTCTTGCTTTGGTTTCAAGATAAATTATTCCGGAAAGGAAATTCATTCTAAGTGGAGCTTATGCTCGGTTCGGACTTTATAACTGGCATGTTATAAGCCCTTTGCTGATAGAACGGGGTCTTTGATTTATGACTTGCCGTTATCAGCTTCAAAGAGAAAGTTTACATCTCAACTTCCTCACCAGACTCTGAAAAGCAGACAGGAAGTGGAACCTTAAGAAGGGAGCGGTGAGCAACGTTACTTTCAGTACTTTCACTGGTTTGTGTGGCCAGTGAGAGAGAGAGAGACAGAACACGTGAAGGTCACTGGGATAGGAGAGGAAGATTGTTTTCATCCAAGACAAACAAAACAGTCACCAGTGAAATGATTACCGTTTCTAACTCATAAACAAAACTAAGAAGTTCAGTTGGACATATACTTTGACTTTAGGCATAGTTCTTGACTAAGACAGAAAAAATATACCAGTTTATTAATGATCATTCACATATTAAAAATACATTAGCATATTAAAGAGTACTCATGCAGATAACGATCATAAAATGACAGAAGGTTATTCTGTTGAATACATTTGAATTAGAACAAAATTTAAAGAGTAAAATAGTCTCTTGTAGTTGATTTGTGTCTTTTGATTCAAAATAAATGTAAATAATGTAGTGTCCACTCATCTTCTTGAGAGCCTCAAGAAAGTGTACTACTAAGAGTTTTAGACAAGGGGTTGTATCACTACAGTCCCCCTTTTTGGAAGTCATCGCTTGTCCATGGGGATGAGTTCCAACACGAAAGGATACCACCAAATGTCTCTGATTTTTATGTAATCCAACAAGAGGAAAAAGAAAAAAAATTATAATCCCATCATGTTTTGGAAATTCCACACTGTCCGTAGGTAATCCCATTGCGGTAAGCTTTAATCCTTTGTAAAACCGAGTCTGTAATCCCTTGGAAAACAAAGTCTTATAATCCACAGCTGTAATTCCACAGCAGTAATCCCACAACGATTAGAGTTGTTGATTTCATCAGCAACAATTGTTTTTTAATCAGCATGCAGAGGGAATCCCTCAATTGACGCAGAGGAGGTGGCCCTTAGATGAAGGTTGAAGACCAACGTTGGAGTTGCAGGTCCTCACATCGAAGGTTGCAGGCTAGTTGGTTTCCAGTCCGTGCCACTCTAGTTCTATGTGTCAAGCATTTATGTGGTTTTAGGTGGGCTTATGTTTGGGAATTTACATTAGCCTTACCTAAATGCACCTGGTATGTAAGCTATCATGGTTTAGATCAGCTACAATTACCAATTAAGGGGTGGCTCAATGCCGTAAAAATTAGATATAGGGAGCTATACCTATAGAAGGTTCAGGAGGGCTTCTGTAACGAAGGCCTCTTCTTCCAAACTATTACTCCATTCATAACTTAGTTTAAAGTTAAACTAAAAATAGAAAAGAAAATATAGTTTGGTCTAAATATCTGTTGTCCTTTTAGACGAACAACGTAGGATTTGGCATTCCTATACATTTTTAAGTCTATGGCAAGACTCATCAAAATGAATAGATAATCTAGAATAGAATCGATCAAGTATTCTACTTGAACGATTGTGAGATCAGTGTAGATTATAGTACCTAAAGTAGCATTAATCTACAATGACTCTTCAATTATTGAGGTTTTTAACAAAAATGAACAGCATGTTGGCATAGTTAAATCCACTTAAGTCTTCAACTAACATTAATGCAAAACCTCTTTTGGCTGGGAGTGTTCAGAAAACAATACCAAACTTCAATAACAACAAAAGTAGCAATTAAGCAACTAGAAAACAAGGTTTCACTGCTTCAACTCACTCTGTCGTCAGATTCCAACGTGCTACACACAAGAAAAACAGGTCTTAGTTTTATAACCGATGTCTAATTAAATCCTGCAGATTTAAACGGTTGTTAAGGTTAGTTGTTGTTGTGGGTTAATTAGACTTAGCGCTTCTAAGTTCTAGTTGGAGCGGTTTCTTTTAGCAACTCATTGTTCACTTCCGGTTCCGGCGGAGCTGATGGACGCTTTTTCCCTCTGGCTCTCTAAGTCTTTTAACATCAAACTGACCCGTTTTTCGAATTGGACTAAAGTTGGTCCATCTTCCTACCGAATACGGTGTTAGTGACTCAGGGAGCCGCACGGGACCGTCCAAATTTTTTTTATTTCGGTCCTGGACCGGCCGTTGCAACTCACCGGTCACTCTGGGTGCTTCCTGCCGGCCAGGTGAGTCGTCGAGCTGGGAGACTACCCCACGTAGCCTCGGTGTTTTGTTTTTTTCCCTCCTCCCTTTCTGGGACCTTTCTGGACCCCAGCTGAGTTCTCATCTGGAACTGTGGTTCTACCTGGTTCAAACAAGAATCGCACGGAAGGAATTTCACTGATTTTTTCTGCTGCCTTTTGTTTGATTGACCTCGTGGTTTGGGGGGGAAGTGTACCTGGCCGAACCTGGACCAGAACAAAAACCGAGTTGGCTGTGGGGGACTTTGTTTGCATTAAAGCCGTTCTCAGCTGTGACCCGTTACCCAAAGAGGAGGGTCTGTACACCTCCGTGGGATCGCGGTGGGAGCCGTGCTCTGTGCTCAGCTGGAGAGACGCGTGGCTGCTTTGAAGTGCCGCTGATCTGGATGGGAGCAGGACTGGGTGAGCAGAACTGAACCAAGCTGAGGATCAATTAAAGCTAAAGGCTTCACCACCTCCATTGAGACTTGCTGTTTTTTCATTCTTTTTCATTTATTCTTGGAGGTGGCTTTTTTGGGCTGAAGAGGGAACAGCCACATAATAAATATCTTACCTGCTATAGATAACTCTTTAAAGAGCCTCATTTTTTGAGAAACCAGTGCGTCAACAACAAATATCTTACCTGCTGTAGATAACTCTTTAAAGAGCCTCAATTGGAGAAAGCAGTCATTTTTGTTGAAAACATCCAACTGGCTCAGACAGCAGAGAGGACGTGAAGCAGAGTGATGGGATGTGAAGCGCAAAGGATCAGGATCATCATTGTTTTGGTGCCTATTTCATACTGCTGTGAGCTGTTTCTGGATCAGACGAGCAGAGTGTGACATGTATCGCTACGGATCAGGAGCTACGTTGTTGGTGCTGTTCACGCTGTTGTCACCTTCCCTTTACTGACTTGAAACAGGCTACAACCATGCCCTTAATTTCAGGAGGCCTTTCCGGCAGCTCACTCTGCTGTTTGCTACAAATTGCTTGTTTCTTTTCGTTGATTCTGGATCCAGCTTGTGTTCACCATGGCCACATCCATTCACATTCTCAAGGGGGCTGGACCCCTGAGAAGATTGTCGGCACCTCCTTGCCCTCACTGCAGGACTTACACAGCAACCGCCTCACTCGAAAAGCCCTCTGCATGGCAGGTGATCCCACACACCCACTACACAGCTGCTTCAGACTGCTGCCATCAGGGAGGAGACTGAGGAGTCTCCAGGCTCGAACCAGCAGACTGAGAGACAGCTCTGTTCATCAGGCAGTCAGGATGCTAAACACTCTGCCTGCTCTGCCTCCCCTCCCATTTGAACTGCCTTAACACAAAAAACTTTCTCACACATTACCACACAACACAAAGTTTTTAACACTGGACTCTGTGTCATCAAACGGGTTATTCACTAAACTCTCGGTCATGTGCTCATTCAGTTTGCACTACTTCTCATATTTGCACTAATGTTTGTATTACATTACTGCCTATAGTCATACTACTGTTTACATTCACTGTTTACATTTATTAATACTGTTTACATTTATTACTACTGTTTACATTTATTACTACTGTTTACATTTACACTACTTTTATATCTACACTACTGCTGATACATATACAGTATTCTCTGACTAGCCTTATTTAAGGATGCCCAATGTGCCTTATGTGCCTTACTGCATATGCCACTTTGCCTCTATACCAACATCAACTACCTCATACATATACTGTGTACATTAACTCATATGCTGCTTTGCCACTCTTTGCAAATGTCAATGCTAAAACCTTCAGTTTATTTTATAGATATACTTTTTATACTTTTATACTACTATGCAAAAACTCAGGACAGTATTACACTTTTATTATTTCATTTTATGCTTATGTTCATTAAATGTTTAGTGTTTTAGTGTTGGTGTAAATTTTCATACTTTTATACTACTATGCAAAAACTCAGGACAGTGTTACACTTTTACTATTTTATGCTTATGTTTATTAAATGTTTTAGTGTTTTAGTGTTTAAATGGTTACTGTTGCACCGAGGGACTGAGAGAAACGCAATTTCAATCCTGTGTATGTCCTGTACATATAGCAGTTCTGACAATAAAGTTGACTTTGACTTTGACTTTTGACTTTGACCCCCCCTCACACAAACTGCAGTTGGGCCTCCACAACGGATTTGTTTGCCCACTTAATTTGTGACGCTTTATGGTCTGAGACTTTTCTGCATCATTCATATTACTGTCATTATTTTCAGTTCTCAGACTACCTGGAATCACTGAATCTTATCAACACATCTGGATCTGCCCATCACTGCAACTTTCATTGTTTTTGGGTTCTGAATGATCGTGTCTTCATTAATGTTTCTCATGGTTCAATTATGGGGGCAAAATGTCACACTGTTAACTCCTGTAATTACACATCAGTGACAAAGAAGTCAAGCAAATGTCTGATATTAATGTTGTTACTGATCTCAGGGATTCAGCCCAACCCAGGTCCCTCCATTAACTACAGTACACCTAATGAGTTTAAAAATATTTCAGGTCTCCGCTTCCTGCATGTAAACGCTCGTAGCCTCCTTAAAAAACTAGATGAATTGAAAATCCTAATCAGTTCTTCTGGGGCAGATGTGATCCTTATCTCTGAAACTTGGCTCAACAAATCTGTTCTGAAAAATGATCTGGTAATCAATGAATTCAAGATCTATCGTTGTGATCGTAATAAAAGGGGAGGTGGAGTCGCTATTTACATCAGAGACTCCTTGGCTGCCAAGATTGCGTCTAAAAAAACAATCGCAAACCAGTTTGAGGCTTTAGCTGTGAACATCAGTTTGAAGGGAGGTCAGATCTTAACTGTTGTAGGTTGTTATCGTCCCCCCTCCGCAACACCTGAGGCTCTGTACTCCCTGACTGAATTCATAGGTAACTTAAAACACAATGAGATTGTTATGGCAGGAGATTTCAACATTGATTGGAATAAGTCGACCCCCCTCTGTGATAAATTCAAGGAATGTGGTCTTTCTCTCAATCTAACAAAACTTATTGATTCTCCCACCAGACCAAACAAAAAATGACCTGAAAAATCTTCCACCTTAGATCTGTTTTTCACAAATGCACCTCACAAATTTCTTGGTACAGGTGTATTTGCTAACATTTTGAGTGTTCATTCCATAATAGCAGCTCTTAGATCCACTAAACTTCCACCTGCTAGTTCAAAAAAGGGATTTTTTTCATTCATTCAACCTTTATTTAGTCAGGTAAATCTTATTGAGCCTCATGGGCTCATTTACTATTTGAAACGTTTCTGTGAACAGTCATTCCTCTGGGATCTATTCCACTTTGATTGGCAACGTATTCTATTAATCAACGATGTGAACACCGCTTGGAATTATTTTCATGACAATTTCATTTACTTTGTAAATAAACATGCTCCTTTCCGTCAGTTCAGGATAAAGGGCCGTGACAGCCCCTGGTTTACTCCTGAACTAGCTGACCTATACCATACCATACCATACCATACCAGTTTATTTATAAAGCACTTAAAAATAAAGCATCAGCCGTCCGAAGTGCTGTACAAAACAAAAACAAAACACAAAACAATAAAAACAATCATATAAATAATCAGAACATCACAAGTAAAATAATACAACATTAAAACAGAGATATGAACTCACTCTGGTTTAAAAGCCAATGAAAACATATGTGTTTTTAAACAAGTTTTAAAAACAGATATTGATGGGGCCTGCCTGACCTTCAGTGGCAGCTCGTTCCACAATTTAGGAGCCAGAGCTGAAAATGCTCTGTCTCCTCTGGTTTTATAAAAGGTTTTCGGGACTGCTAAAAGCATCTGGTCAGCGGATCTAAGAGCACGTGATGGCACATAAAGGTGAAGCAGTTCAGACAAATAAGAGGGACTAAAACCGTTCAAAGACTTAAAAACAAACAATAAAACTTTAAAATGGATTCGAAACTGGACAGGAAGCCAATGAAGGGACATTAAAACTGGAGTGATGTGCTCACGTCTGCCTGTACCAGTCAAAAATCGTGCAGCAGCATTTTGTACCAGCTGCAACCGTGAGAGCGAGGCCTTATTTACTCCGATCAGAAGAGAGTTACAATAATCCAGGCGTGAAGTAATAAAAGCGTGGATTACTGTCTCTAAGTGGTGTCTAGAAAGGAGGGGCTTGATTTTTGACAGGCGCCTCAGATGAAAGAACGAGGACTTAACCATGCTGTTGATGTGACAGTCCAGTTTCAGGCAGGGGTCAATTTTCACTCCTAGATTTGTCACAATCGACTTTTCATATGGGGCCAAAGAGGAAAAATCAAAAGTGGTGGGACTGTCAGGAGCACTAGATTTAAAGACCATAACCTCTGTCTTTTTATCATTAAAATGGAGGAAATTAAGCGCCATCCACCCTCTAATGTCACCAAGACAGTCCAGAAGAGACTGCGTGGAGCCATTTTGTTTTACAGGAAAATAGACTTGACAGTCATCCGCATACAAATGAAACTGCACACCATGCTTTCTGAAAATAGAACCGAGTGGCAGAAGGTAAAGTGAGAAGAGAAGAGGACCAAGGATAGATCCCTGGGGTACACCCCAGGGGAGGGCAGCAGATGCAGAGGTAAAATTATCAATCTTCACACTGAAACTTCGATTTGAAAGGTAGGACCTAAACCACTGCAGAGCTGAGCCAGTGATGCCCACCCATTGCTCCAATCTGGCGATAAGAATTTCATGGTCGACTGTGTCAAAAGCAGCTGTTAAATCTAAAAGCACAAGTAAAACACAGTTTCCAGAATCCAGCGATAAAAATATATCATTAAAAACCCTTAAAAGAGCAGATTCAGTGCTATGGTAGGTTTTAAAACCAGACTGGAAGACCTCCAAAATTTTAAATTCATCCAAAAAGTCCTTCAGCTGGGTGTAAACAACTTTTTCCAATATTTTTGAAATAAAAGGTAACTTTGAAATTGGCCTAAAGTTGGACAAAGAGGTAGGATCAAGGCCAGGTTTTTTCAATAATGGCTGAACCACAGCATGTCTAAAATTGCTTGGTACCATGCTAAACATCAAGCTGCTATTGATCAAATTTAGGACAAAGGAGCCAACTGTAGAAAATACCTCCTTAAGAAAACAAGGAGGTACAACATCAAGGGGGGAACCTGATGGTTTCATACTGGTGACCATTTTCTCTAGGTAGGAGAGAGAAATAGGCTCCAGATGATCAAAAAGTGCAGGACAGGGGACCAGGATGGAAGGGTCATGGGAAGGAAAAGAAATACAAGCCCTAGTGTTCGTAACCTTGTCCAAAAAAAATTGAAGGAACTTATCACAAAGTTCTTTAGATGCTTCAATAGGAACTGGTTCATGTGAATTGAGGACTGTGTTGATTGTATCATAAAGAACACGGGGATTGTGAGAGTTGGCAACAATAATGTCAGATAAATATTTGGCTCTGGCTGTTTTTACAGCTTGTTGATAGCGACGCCAACTCTCTCTCAGCATATCAAATGAGACTTGGAGATCATCCTTTCTCCATTTGCGTTCATTTTTCCTGCATACCTGCCTAATGGCACGGGTATGGTCGTTCAACCACGGGTCAGATTTAGGCTTTGAACGCCTAGTTTTAATTGGGGCCACATCATTCAGAACAGTGTTGCATAAAGAATCAAAATGTAGTGAAAGCTCCTCAGTGCTGAGAGACACAGAGAGCTGTTAATCTAAATGACTAAAGGCAGTGGAAAAATGAGCAGCAGTGGATGAGTTAAAAACACGGCAGCTTCGAGCAAGAGCACAAGGTTTAACAGCTTTAGAAACAGGAATAAAATCAAATAAAACTGGCATATGGTCGGAAAACAATGCATCACCAATTTCCAAGTTTAAAATAGACAAACCATAAGATAAGACAAGGTCGAGGGTGTGTGTACGTTCATGCGTTGGGCCCTTCACTGATTGAGTAAGTCCAAATGCATCCACTAAATCTAAAAAATCCTTCACCAGCGGCTTTCCAGGGTTGCACACTGGGATATTAAAGTATCCTAAAAATAAAATTTGCTCATATTTGGACATGTAATCACTCAAAAAATCAGAAAAGTCCCGTATGAAGTCCTTATTATACTTGGGAGCCCTGTAGATGACTGCGCACAGAAGCAGAGGAGCGCAGCCCAACTCAAACATGCTCAGTTCAAACGAAGAAAAAGCAGTCGGGAGGGACAACTGCTTACAGACAAAACATGATTTATAAATAACAGCCAAACCTCCTCCACGGCCCGAGAGCCTTGGGGTATTAAAATATGAGCAGCCATGGGGTAAAAGTTCTGAAAAAACACTGGACTCACCCGGAGAAATCCAAGTTTCCGTCACAGAGAGAAAGTCCAAACCCTGAGACGAATAAAAATCCTTCAGAATAAAAGTTTTGTTTGCAACAGATCTCGCGTTTACCAGACCCATCCTGATGGGAACTGGGTCTGGCGATGCAGCAGAAGAATTAATCCGAGCAAAGTGTTGCAGATTTCCAACGTCGGCACTTCGCCAGCGCAGATGTGGAGGAGTGAGACGTGGAGGAAAGAAGTTTTGATCCGAGTCGACAACAGGTACCAGCCAGGAATCAACAGGGTCCAAGGAGCGCAGCGAAGCATGCAGACCAGGAAATGATCCAATCTGGGATAGGAATACTCCCGGCGAACTTGCCAAAACTGTCCTCAGCTTCACCAAGAGCCCACCGCGTTTACCTCGACGCCTGTGACGTCTTCTCCGGCGAGGGGGGTGTGGTGCCCGGCACAGGTATGATGGAACACCGGCCAACAGTGGGGGCAAAGAATCGTGCTTTTCATGACGATGTTAAATATTAGCAGCAGGCAGACGAAGCCCAAAAAGGGTTTGGCGATCATACACCAGTAGAGAATCCACATCATAAAAGCATAGAAACAATAATAATAAAAAAAGACAGATAGATAGTGGCAGACGAGACGCCCAACACACTGGCGCCCTCTTGCCACGTCACCTTCCTGCATAGGAGAGATCATCTTTGGGCAGCAGCAAGAAAATCACACTCAGACACTGATTGGTTGAAATTTCGGCAGCTAAGGAATAAATGCACAACTGCCATTAAAGCTGCAAAACGTAACTACTTCTTATCTCAGACCTCCAAAAATCTAAACGATCCTAAAAAATTCTGGAAAACCATTAAATCTCTCTCAGGCACCCCCCAATCATCTGACCTCCCATCACAATTTCTTGTTGACTCTGTTCCTGTGTCAAATAAGCACGAGATCCTGAACTGTTTCAATAAACATTTTGTTGCTTCTAGTTCTTTATTTGATACAGTTACAAACGGAAAATCGGCCACTTTATCTAATAATCAAACTTCAACAAATCAAATCCCTCCTACAAGCCAACCATCTGTTAATCACACCTTCTCTTTTTCTCCATTCTCAGTCAGTGAGGTAAATAAACTGTTAAATGATCTTGATCCTAAAAAATCTGCAGGTCCAGATGAACTTCCACCTTATTTCTTAAGGCTGGCTGCTCATATCATCACAGTCCCTGTGACCCACATCTTTAATCTATCCATAAGCCAAAACACCATTCCGGATGCTTGGAAAACAGCCTTTGTTCTTCCTTTGCTGAAGGGAGGTGACCCCACCGCACTGAACAATTATCGACCAATCTCTAAACTCTGCATTTTAGCCAAGGTTCTAGAAAATTTGATAAACTCTCAGATCAAAAATTATTTGGACTCATTTAACATCTTACCTCTCCATCAATCTGGTTTCAGGAAAAAACAAAGCACAACGACTTCTTCTCTGAAGGTTCTTAATGACGTTGTTGAAGCATTGGATGCTAAGGATTATTGTGCTGCACTTTTCTTAGATCTGTCTAAAGCTTTTGACACAGTGGATCACAACACCTTGTGTCATAAGCTCTCAGAAATTGGGTTCTCTGATCACACCATAGGTTGGTTTTCTAATTATCTGTCCAATCGGATGCAATGTGTTCAGCACAATAATAATAATAATAATAATAATAATAATAATGAATTCAATTTATAACGCACTTTTCATTAATAAAAATCTCAAAGTGCAAAAATCTCAAAGTGCAAAGTACATTGGTACTTCTTCCAGTTATTTAACGGTTAAAAATGGTGTACCACAAGGCTCAGTCTTAGGACCAACCCTCTTTACAATTTACATAGCTAATGTAGGTCAGAGCATCCCTGATGCATCCTTACATTTCTATGCTGATGACACAGTTGTTTACTGCCGAGCTAAAACAGTAGCTAAGGCTTTCCAGTCTCTGCAATCCGCTTTTGACATCATCCAGTCAGATTTGTTCCGTCTCAAACTTGTACTAAATGCTGATAAAACAAAAGGGATGTTTTTTTCAAGTAGGAAGTCGGTCCCAGCAGATCTTCCTCTGATTTTATCCTCAAATGGTGTCCCAATTGAGTTTGTTGATTCCTATAAATATTTGGGTATCCTGGTTGATTCACAGCTCTCTTTTAAACTCCACGTGGAAAACCTAGTAAAGAAACTGAAAGTTAAACTGGGTTTCTTTTTCAGAAATAGATCATGTCTAACACTGAATGTTAGGAAACGCCTTGTATCTGTGACTTTCCTCCCCTCCATTGATTACGGTGACATTCTCTACATGAATGCTCCTACAAGCACCCTGCGGATGTTGGATGTTGTCTACCATGGTGCTCTAAGATTCATAACTGGCTGTGATTATCGTACCCACCACTGCACCCTGTATTCACTGGTTAACTGGACATCATTAACCTCACGCAGACTCTTCCACTGGTACATTTTCATCTTTAAATCACTTCTCGGTCTGCTGCCCTCATACATCTCCTCCTACATGTCTTTGCGTGAGTGCAGCTACAGTGTGCGCTCTCAGGACATGATCACCTGCAGTGTTCCGTCAGTGAGGACTGAACTTGGAAAAAGGGCCTTCTCCTACTCTGCTCCTGCTTCCTGGAATATCTTACAAAAAGATTTGAAGCTCTCGGCCCTGACCTCTCTAAATGGTTTTAAGAATCTTTTGGAATCCTGGCAAAAACCATTGCAGATATGTTCTTGTTTTTGATTTTGTACATCTACCTTGTGGTGTTTTGCTAGTTTTGATACTTTGCATTTCAGTTTCTATTTCTCTCTTATGTTTTTTTTCTGTTGTTTAAGGAAATTCTTCCATTGCTGTTCATCATTCTTTAGTTTGTAGCAGGTCACTTTTGTAAATGAGCCCTCGAGGTTCAATGAGATTTAACTGACTAAATAAATTTTGAATGAATGAATGAATGAATGAAACGAATGTTTCTCGGCTGGCCTGGGAACGCCTTGGGATTCCCCCAGAGGAGCTGCTCCATATGGCTGGGGAGAGGGAAGTCTGGGCCTCCCTACTTAGGCTGCTACCCCCGCAACCCGACCCCGGATAAGTGGACGAAAATGGATGGATGGATGGATGAATGAATGAACTAATATAGTTTAAACTGTTTAATTTATTTACTATATTGTGCTTGGACGACCTTATTTTCCCATGAAGTCTGTGAGTTTGAGAGATCTTTGTCGTTTGTGGGGTTACTGAAATCTTTGTCTTGGGCATGGGCATGACCTAACATCACCCCCCAGTGGTCATGGGGGACCACGCACACAGGCGAGGACGTCGGCCCATGGGCACGAGTTAGGATGCCATTGTCTAGTTTAAGCTGTTCGCGCAGCTGAGAGTAGACAGTACACAGGAACCTTTTAGGTTTCAGCCAACGTTTCTTCTTCCGTTTACCTCTTTCTGTGTAATGCAGGCGTGTCACAACTGTCGGCGCAGTCGCACGTGTGTCTGATTGTTCAGACTGTCGTTGTTGAGTGTGTCTTCCCACTTCTTGACTGAAGAGGGGCTCTTTGAGTCTGTAAAAACGGTCATTTTCGATTAGTTCTAGACCCAAATGCTCTTGAACCAAGGTTTCATAGAAAGCTTGGCTGATTGCCGATTTACCTGTCCCAGGGGACAGTACAGCATCATCGGTATGGCATCCTTGGACCTCCACACCTTTCACTACCTGTGTTAAGTAGTGTTCAGTGAGTGCCAATTGTTTCAGCTCGCAGAGGAGGTTCCCTTGTTGAGCTAGAGTTGGGTCCAACTGTTGGGTCTCGTCTGTCTCACCTGTAGTTGAAGGTTCACTTACCGGGCTTGTGATCTCGGTTGGGGGTTCCCATGTGCCTTCCGCGGTACCTGTTGACAGACAGTCAGTGTCATGACCTTGTGGAGGCATATCGATCAGCAGTGGATTGTACACTGTGGCGCATATTGTCCGATCACCATAATTTATTATCGCGTCAAAGCGATTCGTAAAATCTTGGCCAACCAAAAACGGGAATGAGTCAACTGTAGACACATGTACCAGGTGGTATAGTGTCATTTCGCCAATCCGCATGTGAACCATAGCTATAGTTGTTAGGGTTGTTCTCATCTCTGCGAGGCCCTGTAGCTCAATAGCGCTTTTCACGAGGGGTATTTGCCTGTTAACACCATTAGCAGCGGTCCTTAGCTCCTCAAACAGTTTGGCTGACATAATAGTTATGTCAGCACTGCCATGTAAGAGGGCTTCACGTGCCAGGACCCCTTCCAGTGTGATTGGCAGGTAAGCTTTCTTAGTTACCCCCATTTTGATAAAGTTACACAGAAACCTTACAGGTCTTGGCACACGTTTCTGTTTGCGTGTACCTCTGTCTGTGTAATCTTGTTTACTGTTAGCATCTTGTTGGCTTTTAGCAATTTGTTTGCTATCAGCATCTTTGGCAATGTCTATGTTTTTGTTGTCAACTATGTGCTCTGAGTTTTTGTAAAAGATAGTGCTGCAAATTGCTCCACCAGGTTGGACAATGACGTTAGTGTCATTATCAATGATAATGCCACTCATTGTCTCAGGTTGGTCATCCTCTGTAACATTCAAATCTTCTAACAAACTACTTACTTCTTCTGTCTCTTCCGAGTGCAGAGGTGTTGGGCCTTTTTCCTGGGGCTTTTTTGACTCTTTGCATGTCTCGAACTGTTCTGTTGGAGGTGCAAGGACAGCAGGGCCTTTGTTCCATCTAACCCACTTTGGGTCTCTTAGAGAGTGAACACCTACCTTTTGTAATTCTTTGCTCGACTCAGACTTTTCAATCTGACGTGCACTAGATGCGGGGCTCCATTTAAACCACTTTGAGTCACTGTTCCAGCTGGCACCAACATTTTCGTTGTTTGTTGGTTTGAAACTCTTGTTTATTCTCGCACTTTGTAGGAGAGGGAACCTCTTCTACTTTTAGCGACTGAGGTTTGACCATTTGACCTGGGCATACCTCTGAGGGTGTTTTGCGTTGTGTGAGCACTTCAAAAACCTTCATAGCATAGTGTTTTATTTCTTCCATGGTACTCTCTTTGAAATTAGCCTTGAGGCATACACATCTGCCTAGCTTGGCCAGAGATTTGCACTGAAAAGACGTTTAAGCTGTTCATCTTCCTCCATGCCTGGTTCACTTATGTCACCTGAATAAGCATGGATGAGCCTGTCATAGAACAGCAGTGGATGTTCACCTGATTCTTCAAGGACATTCTGGACAGCTGAGTCACCACGCTTTGAGAAGGATTCTCTCTCTGTGCGAGGTGCAAGGGTAGCAAGGCCTTGGCTTGATCTAAACCATTTTGGGTCTCTTAGAGAGCAGACTCTTTCATTTGTTTCACCCTTTTTAACTCCCATCTTTGTATTGATTTTTTGTGAAAAATCAAGTAAGATGTTCTTATTTTAATGCTAGCAGATCAATTTTTCTTTTTTCTTGCAGTGAGTTAATCAAACTAATCCGCTTTGTGGTTTATGTGTTTCATAAAGCAGCATAAAGACTTTTCTTTTTAAACAAGCCTATTCTGCCTCCACATGATTTTATCTTTGATCTTAGCTGATATCATTATTGATTTTACTTGATTTTATCACTTGTTTTATTTTATTTATTTTTTAAGCAAGCCTAATCTGCATCCACATGATTTTATCTTTGATCTTAGTCGATATTATTATTGATTTTATTTGATTTTATCACTTGTTTTATTTTGATCTTTGCTTTGTTACACTTTGTAGCACTTTGAGATTTTTATTAATGAAAAGTGCATTATAAATTGAATTCATTATTATTATTATTATTATTATTTCACTTATAGTATATAATAAGTATTCTATTCATAGAAACCTTTTTTTCATTTATAGATGGCCTCCCTTCTCACCTTACAGCCATCCCCTCACACCAATATGATTTTTTTAATAGAGAGAAAGAAAAGATAGAAAGTAAGACAACAAAACAACAATTATCCACAGAAAGAGCACAAGACTAACACACCCAACCTCCGTCCGCAATCCTACAAAGTACATGACAGAACACAGCAACGAAACATACATGCACAAAGACTAATAATATTCATGACCTTGCAGTAGATTTCCATAAATAAACAAACCCATACCTACAAATATATATACAGTATACATACATATGCATTCATATCACATATCCATCTACATATCTGCATATGATATCTACATATACATCCCTGCATCCATTTGTGTGTGGTTGTGAGCATGCATAAGTGAATAAGGTTCCTCCAATAGAACATTTAGTAGCGACTGTGAAGCATCAGAGATCCGTCCCCCCAAAGCCCGAGGCAGATGAAGGGGCGATCAAAGCCAAAGACCCCAAGAAGGACCCCGAGCCCAGAGTCCCCAGGGCAACCCGAACAGGACGAGCCACTCGCCCACTCCCCAGATCCGACCAAGGGGTAGAACCGGACGAGCTCCACCAGCGACCACAGACAATGAGAGAGCAGACCCTTTCATTTGTTTCACCCTTTTTAATTTCCATCTTTGTATAACTAACCCAAGCCTGATTTGTTTTTCCACCTAAACGCTTATAAAAGAGATCTGACTTAAATGCAATGTGTCACACTAAAATGTTCCCAGGATGCTGTTTCATCATGCCTTAAAAAGATGTTTTGCAGTTTCAGTGAAACTGTTTTTTACTGCATTTGACAGTTATCAGGAGTGAAAAAGGTATTTCTGTTTGTTATTTTAAATAATTTTTGTATTTAAAATAAACTGGAGTGTTTGTGTGCTCAGCATAACATTAAAGATGTTACTTTAAATAAAAATCAGTGATTTTTAATAATTTGTTGTCCTGTGACATTTCCAAATATGTTCTGCTATCTTTGTTTTTATCTTTTGTGAAAATCAAGTCAAAAGATGCTTCTTGTTTGTTATTTTAAACTTTTTGTTTAAAATAAACTGGAAAGCTTAAAGGTGCACAGAATTACATTAAAAGTGTTAATTTTAAATAAAATGTAGACATGTCTGCATCAATTCTGTACGAATGTGCTGATCTTCGTAATTTAACCAGCAGATGGTAATCTTATTTCTTACCACTAGATGGCTGTAATTATTCTTTCTGGCCGCTAGTGCTCTGGGGCAAAATGGCAGCGCTCTGTTGACATCCTGTTGTTAGCCTATTCGGCGTGATCCAACCTAATTTGTGATCAGATCGAAATGGGTGGTTTATGCCGATCCGTAACCCGATCGGTGTTCATGTAAACACTTGATCTGTTCCAAAAAAGCTAAGTCTGGTCCTCTGGACATTCAAAAAACAAAACAAAACAAAGCAAAAAAAAAACTGTAGAAACGTTTCGTCTTTCGTCAGAAAGACTTCCTCAGTCTGAGAAGCTGTGTTCAGCTTCTCAGACTGAGACCAGACTTAGCTTTTTTTGATTTTTCTACCTGGATTATTGAGCATGCATCAAGGTACTTGATCTGTTCCTTTTATCGGACTGTGGAAACTGTCCTGACTGCGCATGTGCGCTGCGCACCCCTCCCCTACGTGTTTCCTTTTCCAGCGCTCTCATACTGTGAATTAAAAAAACTAAAAGCATGCGTTGCTTGCCTGTAGCTCAATCAGGAAGTGCAGTATCAACTCCATCGCCGTCATTACAATCTGGCGCGGGTCCATTTTTGGCGTGTCTGTTTACTTTTGTCCCGGAAGTAACTTTTTCTTATGTGGTTTTCACGAAAGTAACTTCCTCTTCAGTGTTTTTTTTTAAGGGTAGTGTACCACTCTGCGCATGTCAGAACTTCTGATCAGAATAAAAGCCTGCTGCATGTAAACACTCGTCATGAACAAATTGTGCCCATGTAAACAGTACTACCTAATTATGCAATCAGAGCACATTTCAATCCGGTCACAGAATTTTGCCCATGTAAACAAAGCTACTAAAAGACTACAATCAGGTAACATTACATATTTGGGTATTAATATCTCTCTTAAATTGGAAGACTTACTAAAATTGTAACATATCCCACTATTAAAAAAAATGAAGACAATCTTACTAGATGGAAATCTCTACCCATATCACTTATGGGAAGAGTTGCCTCAGTTAAAATGATGGTCCTGCCGAGAATAAATTATTTATTCTCAATGATTCCAAATAAACCTTCAACCGAATGGTTTAAGTCCCTGGATTCTTTCATATCTAAATTCCTTTGGAAAAATAAAACTCCACGTATTAGTTTAAAAGCATTACAGAAATCTAAAGATACCGGAGGATTAGAACTTCCCAACTTCTATCACTACTATTTAGCCAATAGGTGACAATATATCTCAAAGTGGTTAAATCCAAATGCACTAGATGAAACTTGGATAGACATAGAACAAACTTTATGTGATAATATTAGGATTTCAGATCTGCCATTTATAAGTACAAATATAAAAAACATGTTTGCTTTAAAAGTATCAGTATTAGCTCATCTCTGACTGCATGGTGGGAGTATCTGAAAATGACAAAGTCTTCACTACTCCCATGCAGACAAACACAGATCTGGAACAATCCTGACATACAGCAAGAAAATAATATGTTAAATTTCCCAGGTTGGAGAATTAAAGGAAATGAATGTCTGGAACACATATTTGAAGGTGTAGACTTTATTCCATTTAATAAATTAATAATACAATGTGACATTGACAATAAATACTTCTTAGAATATCAACAATTTAAGTCTATTGTTAAAAAGAAATTTAAGCTTAATAAAACATTGTTAGAAACACCAATATGTGTGTTAGAGTTCATTAATCTTAAACCCCCCAAATTATTATCTAAAATATACAGTACAAGAAACTGTCTAGAATCGATGACTCTATAACGCTACCTGTTGCAAAATGGGAGACAGATTTATCAATCAACTTTGACCAAAACACCTTGTCTCAAATATGTTTAAAAACATTTAAAATGACTAGAATATCAAATTTACAATTAATACAGTATAAAGTTCTCTATAGAGTACATTATACAGGTCAGTGAATGTTTAATATGGGATTTACATCATCTAACAATTGCTCACATTGCACAGGCATTATACCTGACGATTATATTCACACACTCTGGTTCTGTCCACCTGTTCAGAGGTTCTGGGTCAAGGTATGTGAAGACTTGTCTAAATGTCTGAAATGTAATATTCCACTCTCTCCAACTGTTTGCTTATTGGCTATCTTTGAAGATGTGACATTAGAAAAAAATACATCACGTATAATTTTCACTGCCTTATGTATCGCAAAGAAAACAATACTCCTGAATTGGAAAAATAATCTTAGCATTAATCAGTATAAAAATCTTCTGTTAGATCATATTATTCTTGAAACAGCATCTGCCGACACATCAGATCAATCTCTCTGGCATTCTTTGATCGGCTCCGTTACATAGTGAGGGGTCTGGGATCTGGACTTGTAGGGCTTTGTGGCTGGTGTGGTGGGTGTCGGGTTTGGGGTGCCGGGGGGGTTGTCGGGGACTGGGCTGTTGGGGATGTCTGTGCAGGGGGGGCCTGCTTTTGCCCTGGTGAGGATTTGGGTGGTTCTGGGGGATGTCTGCTGGTGGCTGCATGCGGGCCCTCGAGTGGTCTATGGCGGTGGTCGCGGGTCACTGATTGGTGGCCTGGCTATGCTGGGGTTGGTTCGGGGTGGGCGTCGGGGACTTGGCGTTCTGGGGACGTGTAGTCCCTGGGCTTGGTCCTGGTGGGGTGGGGGATCTTGGGCTCTGGCGGGCGGGTTGCCAGGCTTTGGGCTGGCTTGCGCTCTGGTGCCCGTCTCTGGGCGGGGGTCCCTCGGCTCGCTGGTGGGTTATGGGTTTGTGGGCTGGGGTGTCTGGGGACGTGACCAGTTGCCCGTGGGAAGGGGCAGCTTGACCCAGCCTGGGTGTCTAGTGTGTTATGTGTTCTGAAAGTTGTTAGTATGAGAGGAGGGTGTAGTTTTTCTTCTGGGGTAGGGACTGGGTGGTGTCCTTGGTGATGGCCTGGGGCTATGCGTGGCCGGCTGGCTGGCCCCTTTCTTATGGTGGGGGCCCACTCCCGGTGCTTCCTGGCTGTCGGTGGGGGCCCTGTCCCTCTCTGGTCTGGAGCTCAATGGGCCTGGCGGTCAGAGAGGTGTCTTGGCCTCACTCCTTGGGTGGACCGTGGGGGTTGGGGGGTGCCTGTTGGGTCAGCGGGGGAGCTGACTCCCTGCGGGAACATTTGGTCCTGCAGTTATTTTTTTCTTTATCCCTCACCGTGCACCTCCACCCTCTTAATTTTCAAATTTCATACATGTAGGGATTTTGGGGCTCGAGTGTGTTGCAACAATTTTACATCTCTGTTGAACAGAGCCACCTGGGACTCAATTTTATTATACACCTTAGACATTCACTCATAACATCCTCATGACATTCACATATAGGAACTTGGGGTGGGCAATATGGCTATGGGAGGCGGGATGACAGTACCCTCGCCCCCTGTGCCTATGCTAACTTCCAATGATGCATTTAGACAGTAAGGGTTTGGATTAGAGAGTCAGAGTCAGAGTCAGAGAGTCAGAGTCAGAGAGTCTTTATTGTCATTTGCACCGCATGTGGTACATGTGATGAAAACGAGATTATGTACACGAGGTCCCAGTTACATCCAACAACAAATGAAAGAGAAAAACAGTAATAACATCGAGAACTAACTAAGAAAAACATCAACTAGTAATACACTAAGCCTAATATAGTGGGAATAAACAGCAGCACGAACATGAGTTTGTATGAGCAGATGGTCACAGATGAACACAGATGAACACAGCAACAAGAAAACATATCAGCATCAGCATGATGTGATATTTTGCAGTGTTTATTTTAATTTTATTTTTATTTATTCATGAGTCTAACAGCCTCAGGGTAGAAGCTGTTCCTCAGTCTAGTGGTTCTACACTTGATGCTCCTCAACCTCCGTCCTGAGGGGAGTGGGGCAAAGAGTGAGTGTGCTGGATGAGTGAGGTCTTTCATGATACAGGTGGCTCTTTTCCTGCATCTAGAGGTGTAAATGTCTGTGATGGTGGGGAGACTGACTCCAACAGACTTCTGTGCAGCCTTCACCACTCTCTGCAGAGCTTTCCTCTCTTCAACTGTGCAGCCTCCATGCCACACGTTGATGCTGGAGCACAGGATGCTCTCCACTGCACACCTGTAGAAGGAGGTGAGAACTGGGCTGCTCAGACCAGCTCGTCTCAGCCGTCTGAGGAAGTAGAGTCTCTGATGACCTTTCTTGATCAGGCTGGTGGTGTTGTTGCTCCAGCTGAGGTTATCATTCATGTGTACACCCAAGTATTTGTAGCTGGAGACCACTTCCACTGCAGACCCACCTATTATCAGTGGGGCATGGGTGTGTTTGTTCCTTCTGAAGTCCACAATCATCTCCTTTGTCTTCTTCACATTCATGTGAAGATTATTCTCTTTGCACCAGCTCTCCAGGTGTTCCACCTCCTGTCTGTAGCTGGACTCATCATTGTTTGTGATGCATCCCACCACCGCTGTATCATCTGCAAACTTAACAATATGACAGCCTGGAAGTGTGGCTGTACAATCATATGTGAGCAGAGTGAACAGAAGGGGGCTCAGCACACATCCCTGAGGAGAGCCAGTGCTGAGGGTTATGGTGGAGGAGGAGAAGTTGTGGATCTTCAAGTTGTGGATTAGAGTTGGGATGGAGGGGAAACTGGCATTATGCCAGCCTCTGGTCCTTCTTTCCTTTTATACTTTACAACAACACACATCAACAGCACATTTGGGGGCGGGTGTGTGTGTGTCGGGGTCTTGTGTATTTTTTTTTCTCTTGCTACCCCTTGGTTCCCTGGCTGCCATTCCGGGGGTGGGAACCGGTGGAGGGGAAGGCCATCGGGTGTTGTCCTGGACCATGGGGGGTTCGGGCCTGGGGGTTTGCCGTGGGGTGAGGCTGGTGCTGCGCCCTCTCTGGGACTGTTTGGACTCGGGTGTCCTGTCCTGTAGGTTGGGCGCTGGTTGGGTCGGATGTTGGATATCGGCTCCTCTCCGCCCAAGAATGAATGGGCCTACATCCTGGGTTTGGGCGTGGGCTGCCCCATCTAGGGGGCAAGTACATGTCTTGGACCTGGGGGGTATAGAGTGCGTATCGGGAGTATGAATGGAATGTGTTGTTATTATATGTCTTTGAGTGAGTGAGAGTGAGGATGAGGGTGGGTCTGCGTGATGGTGACTGTGTATGAATGGCTATGTGTCAGGCCGGGACTTAGGTTGCCCCCTCTCTGATACAACTGGGGCAGCTTGGTGTTACGCCCCTGCCACGTTGCCCCCTAGTAGGATGTGCCCTTGCCTGCCGACACGCTTGGGACCCTCGGTGTCGGGGGCTGGGAGCTTGGGCGTGTGTCGGCTCGGCCTGGTGGCTGCCTGGTGGGGCTCGGGTCCTCTGGTCCTGTTGGCCCTGGACTTGAGGGGTGCATGTCCTCGGTTCCTGGGCCTTGGTGCCTGGGCCTGGGGCTACGTCGGTGCAACGGGTTCCGGCGGGGCCTGTGAGTATGTCTCTGTTGGCCACGGGGGGGGTCATTGTGTGTAGTCGCTGGTGGGGCTCTTCTGGTTCTCCCCTATGGTCGGATCTGGGGGGTGGGTAAGTAGCTCGTCCTGTCCGAGTGGTCCTGGGGGCTCCGCACTCGGGGACCCTCTTGGGGTCTTGGGCTCTGGTCCCCCCTTTTTCTGCCTTGGGTCTTGGGGGTCGGGTCTCTGATGCTTTGCGGTCACTATTGAATGTTCTATTAGAGAAGCCTTATACACTCATGCATGCTCACAACCACATACAAATAGATGCAGGGATGTATATGTGGATATCGTATGTAGATATGTAGATATGTAGATGTATATGTGACTGCATATGCATGTACAGTAAATGTATGTATGTACATATATGTAGGTAGAGCGGCCGTGGAGTAGTGGTAAGGGCAGTCGTCTCCCGATCGGAAATTTGGCGGTTCGACTCCCGGGACCCGCACCATGTGTCGTTGTGTCCTTGGGCAAGACACTTAACCCCGAGTTGCTCCCGGTAGGACTGGAAAGCACCTTGCATGGTAGTCTGCCGCCACCGGTTTATGAATGTGTGTAGCATTCAATATATGTGTAGCACTTTGAGATTTTCAGTAATGAAAAGTGCGTTATAAATTGAATTAATTATTATTATTATTATAGTAGAGGTATATATATTTATAGAAATCTACTGCAAAGCCATGAATATGCTAAGTCATTTATACATATGTATTTTGTTGCTGTGTTCTGTTATGTTCTTTGCAGGTTTATAGACAGTGGTGGGGTGTATTTGCATTGTTCTCTCTTTGTGTATATTTACACCTCCCGCCATAAAAACAGTTTCTTCCCCTCTGCTGTCAGACTTTTGAACACTCATAACCATGTTACCCCATAACTTGCCTTGGTCGCTGTATTTTGTATTTTGATTGGGAATCACTGTATCACTGTATTTTGATTGCATCACTCTAATTGCGCTGTTTCCTAGTAGGTTTTGTTCACTGAATATTGTATTGATGTTTTATGGTTTATGTTTTTTATGTTTTATGTTTCTATATTTTATGCACCGCTATGCCGAAGCAAATTGGTAAATGGTAAATGGAGCTTATTTATATAGCGCTTTCCAGCCCCCTGTGAGGAGCCCCAAAGCGTTTTACAATACCAACCATCCACCCATTCATTCAGACATTCATACACCGGTAGTGGTAGCCTACCTTGCAAGGCGCCATCCAGACTTACTGGGAGCAACTCAGGGTTAAGTGTCTTGCCCAGGGACACAACGACACATGGTGGGCGAACGCGAGATTCGAACCTCCAACCTTCCGATCGGGGGTCGACTGCCATTACCACTGTGCCACGGTCGCCCCAAATTCCTAGTCTGTGAATCCTGTTCATTGACAATGGCAATAATAAACTGAATCTGTTGTGACCTGGCACTTTATAAATAAACTGAATAAAAATTAATTGAAACATTTTCATGTAATTGACAGTAGAATGAAAATGGGACCAAACTGATGGGTCAATGATCACAAGGAAGATTTCAGTAAACACAGCACTGAAAGACAAAACAACCCACAGCTTCTTTCTTGTTGAAGACCTGAAGACCTTCAGTCACTGAGTCATTCAGCGAGAGTCTGATAGTTAACAGCATTAGCTAAAATTAAAAAATAATAATTTGTATGAAATTAATATACTGTATTCAAGTTGAGACCTTATTGTTCTGTGAAAATTTAATCATGCATTCTTTATTAGCTCAGCTGCAGGACCACCTACAACAACACTCCCTGTATGAGAAGTTCCAGTCTGGATTCAGGGCAGCTCACAGTACAGAGACTGCATTGCTGAGGGTTACCAATGATGTCCTCTTGGCTGCTGACACTGGCTCTCCCTCCATCCTTGTCCTCCTTGACCTCACTGCAGCCTTCGACACTGTGGACCATAGTATCCTCCTCCACCGTCTTCATGTGGAGGTCGGTCTCTGCGACACCGTCCTGGACTGGTTCAAATCTTTCCTCTCCAATAGGCTGGAATGTGTTAGTCTTGGCAACGCCACGTCCCAGACAGTCTGTGTCTCCTGTGGTGTCCCTCAGGGGTCGGTTCTGGGGCCCCTGCTGTTTTCCCTTTACATGCTGCCTTTAGGTCAAATTATTAATCAGTTCAACATTTCTTTTCACTGTTATGCCGACGATACACAGCTTTACATCAGGACTGGAGCATCCTCATCTTCCACCTTGTCATCTCCATCTTCACTCACTGCCCTCTCTGCCTGCCTGGAGGCAATTAGGGCATGGATGAATCAGAACTTTCTTCAATTAAACTGCTCCAAGACTGAGGCCATACTGATTGGCACCCCTCACCAGGTACAAACATCTCCTATAACAACACTTTCCTTTTCTGGACAAGACATCCCCCTCTCCACCTCTGTTACTAATCTTGGAATAAAAATGGACTCCAATCTTACATTTGAAAATCACATTAAGCTTCTGTTTAAAACTTGCTTCTTCCATCTTCGAAACATCTCCAGACTTCGCCCATCCCTAACTTTTTCCGATGCTGAGAAGCTCGTCCATGCTTTTGTCTCCTCCAGGCTCGACTACTGCAACTCCCTGTTTATTGGAATCCCTGGCAAAAACCTTCAGAAACTTCAATATATTCAAAACAGTGCAGCAAGGATCTTGTTGAGAGTTCGTAAATTTGAACATATTACACCCATTCTCCATAACCTTCATTGGCTTCCTGTCACCTACAGAATTCAGTACAAAACTGCTCTCATTACACATCAATGCTTACATGGAGCTTCACCAGATTATCTGAAGGATATTCTTATTCCATACTCATCCACCCGTTCGCTGCGGTCACAGAACAGTAATCTCCTTCACATTCCGAGAACCAAATTAAGGACATGGGAGACCGGGCTTTCAGTGTGGCTGTCCCCCGCCTGTGGAACTCTTTTCCTGACTGTCTGAGAACCCCACAGTCTGTGGTTGACTTTAAGAGCAGCTTGAAGACCTTTCTTTTCAACCGAGCATACTCTAGCTCCTCATGATTCTACTTTTGATCTTAGTTCAAAGTCAAAGTCAAAGTCAACTTTATTGTCAGAACTGCAATATGTACAGGACATACACAGGACCGAAATTGCGTTTCTCTCAGTCCCTCCTCTCAGTCCTTAGTTGATACTGTTATTGATTTTACTTGTTTTATTACTTGTTTTATTGACATTTAATTCTGTTGCACTTTGTAGCACTTTGAGATTTTCATTAATGAAAAGTGTGTTATAAATTGAATTCATTATTATTATTATTATTGGAATCTGTTCAATAAAAAAAACATATTTTGGGTTCTAATTTGATCTCAGTACTGCATCTTAATTTACACATCTGCCAATACCAAAGTTTTCAGATCCAGAAACTCCTCACTTCAACATGTTTCTTATATAGTTGTTTTTAGTGATATGTCAGTAAATTTAGATTATTACCAACACAAGCTAAATTTCTGCTATTTTTGCCTATATTCATTGTTGAATTTTTATTTGCATCACAAATAATTCCTCAAAAAGTGACAGAAGGATCCTGTTGTTGTATTCACATACATATTAGATTTTGACCTAGCAACCCAACTTTTGAAAAAACACTTTCTTGTGATGCAGCCACACATCATAAGAGACCCAACGACAAACCGACAAATGACAGGACTAATGGACTTATATACACAAACAGGACATGAGACACGGTTGATCCTAATCAGACAATTAAAGCAGAACACAGAAGACCCCCAGAAGACTAGGACGGGCAGAGAGAGGAACTGCAAGAGTTGTAGGCCCAGACAAAGACACATAAGGACCAAAACAAAACCAACAGGACCCGTCCTGTGGACAAAACTACACAGGGAACACAAAAATGTCCAGACGGTCAGGAGACCGTCCATCACCGGCTCAGAGCAGGTCAGGTGGGTGGCCGGGAGGCTATCCGACGGGCCAGAGTAGGTCAGGTGGGTGGCCGGGAGGCCGTCCGACAGACCAGAGCAGGTCAGGGGGTCAACCGGTTGGACGTCCAACAAGAGGCCAAAGATCAGGTGGGCGGCCGGTAGGCCGTC
>JBBPBX010017089.1:0-13151 GCA_038048925.1 Garcialebias charrua | reverse complement strand
TGCGAGTCGCGAGTGAACGGCTCCACCCATGCGAAGAACAATTTATATGACTGGAGCAGCAGGGGGTGGGGGCTATACTAATGAGGACCGCGTGACGAAACGCGGTCCCGTTTAAAACACGCCTAAAAAATCCTGAAACACACATGTCTTTATACACAGTTTCATGTATAACTTCAAAATTAATTGAGCTACAATTTTGAGACTTTTTACTCATTTACAACATTACAATTATCTCATTTATAATGTTTATTTAAGAAAATGTTGAAATTCACTTTACACGGTCTTTAATGATAATAAATCAAAAGGGCTGATGAGGTAGTAACTTACAAATAGACTCAGGATGGGATCAGATCAGACGGGACAGGACAGGACAATACCCAATGACAAACTGACAACTGACAGGACTAATAGATGGACTTATATACACAAACAGGACAAGAGACACAGGTGATCCAAATCAAATAATTAAAGAAGAACCCAAGGGATTACAGACAGGGGAAGGCCCACTAGATAGCGCCATCCCTACAAGTTTGTGGGGGGAGTAGGCAGGACTTATAGCTCCATGCATTTCAAAACAACAAGCTTATCTTGTTTGTCACTATAGCCGTTTTCGCATTGCACGGCCCTCCCCAGTCCAGCTCGTCCCTGGTTGGCCCAGAGCCAGCCCTGGCCCGCCCCCATTCTTTACGCATTATGTGGAGAGCAAGCCTTGAAGTGGGTGGGGTGTTCTCTTGAAGTGGGTGGGGTGTTCTCTTGAAGTGGGTGGAGTGTTCTTGTGTGCGCACTTACAGTGTTTTAAGAGAGGAGATGCCGCTAAAAAATATTTGTTTGCTGAGTATTTATGTTAGTGTTTCTGAGTTTAATATTTGTTAATAACTGATTACAAATCAGCTTATGTAGAACGCAGTGGTGGGCAACGCTAATCAAAAAATTAGTTCCACAATTTCTAAAACGCTTATTAATGTTTTTAGGTCCACAATTTCAAAAGCACAAATGTCTTATGAAAATTAGGGGAAGCTAATCTAATCCGCTATTTATATTCGACAATTGGTAGCCGGCAGCGTTATGCAATATTTGCACTACATTGCCAACTGAAAAGTAACTAAAATGATCCTAAAAGGATGAAATTACAAAAATCAAAGGATTTATTTAATACTTTACGTACATATATTCTATTCGGCCACGAAATTAACAAAAAAGAGAATGATCTTTTAATCCCTAAGACCACTTTTAAATCTCAAATACACGGGCGTGTCGCCACCGCATTTATACATAAAAGTAACCAAAATACATAAAACTAACGACTCACCATCGAGTGGTGGACACAAAACACACAATAAAATCCTCCAGCCGCGTTAATTTGGCTTGAAACAGCGGGGTTCTCTGCGGATTTATCCAAGTAACCCAGCACAACCAGCTAGCCACAGAGCGTCCAGTTCACCTCTGACCTGGAAGATGTCAAGATTCTATAGGCAGTCAACAGATTTAATGAAAAGTAACCAAAATACATAAAACTAACGACTCACCGTCGAGTGGTGGACACAAAACACACAATAAAATCCTCCGGCCGCGTTAATTTGGCTTGAAACAGCGGGGTTCTCTGCGGATTTATCCAAGTAACCCAGCACAACCAGCTAGCCACAGAGTTAGCGTCCAGTTCACCTCTGACCCGGAAGATGTCAAGATTCTATAGGTAGTCAACAGATTTAATGAAAAGTAACCAAAATACATAAAACTAACGACTCACCGTCGAGTGGTGGACACAAAACACACAATAAAATCCTCCGGCCGCGTTAATTTGGCTTGAAACAACGGGGTTCTCTGCGGATTTATCCAAGTAACCCAGCACAATCAGCTAGCCATAAACGTTAGCACAGAGTTCACCTCTGACCCGGAAGATGTCAAGATGGAATAGTCAATTTTTAGTAGGGGGATACAGAAATCGACCGGTTTTTGTATTGCGTTTTTAATTATTGTTTTCATCGTAACTATAATTATTTTTATGTTAAATGTACATTAACAAGCATGAGCAATGTTAGTGATGTAGGTGACTGGCCGGGGCGGGGGGCCGGGGCCCCTGCTGATTTGGGGCCCCAAGCAATGGCATCATTTGCCTACATGGTAGATCCGTGTCTGTTCTCCCCTCTGCCCCCCCTCCAACCCTCCCTCCTCTCTGCTCTTTACGGTGAGGGAGCAGGGGGAAAAAGGCAAAACAAGCTGCTACGGAGCCAGCATAAGAGCCTGTAATAAGTTTATTCGTTTTTACTGATAGATAATTAGTTATTAGCGGTACTGCATTGTAAATAAAAATAGCACAAATCCGCTTATGAATTATAAAAGTTAGTCACTCCGCTGTTACGCTTACAAAAACGTTAGGTCCGTTGTAAGCGGATTAGCGCATTAGCGGTCCCTAGCGTTCATTTGCCCACCTTTGGTAGAACGTAAATAACACGAAGCGCGCATCCATTTCCGCCTTTCAGTGCGACCTGAATGTCATTAAAATATAACTAATATTGTCTAACTGTTGCGCGCAACCAGGGTTTTAAAATATAACTAATAATCTCTAACTTCTACGTGCAACTAGAATGTTAAGAGGGGTGATTCCTATATAGGTAATGTGGACTCCTAAAAAATCAATCCACTGCTGTGGCTCAGAGAGATTGTGCACTGCTATTAAACTCTTGTATCTTGACCCAGGGAAGCGGGTTCGCTTCCTACCTGGTACAAAGTTATTTTACTTTTTTTTTTATTGGAGTAAATAAAAAGGAGTTTGTTAACCAAACAGACTCCTTTTTATTTAAAAGAAAATGTGAATTAAAAAAAAAAGTAAAATAACTTTGTACCAGGTGGGAAGCGAACCCGCTTCCCCGGGTCAAGATAAAAGATTTTAATAGCAGTGCACAATCTCTCTGAGCCACAGCGGCGGATTGATTTTTTAGGAGTCCACCGTACCTATATAGGAATCACCCCTCTTAACATTCTAGCTGCACGTAGAAGTTAGAGATTATTAGTTATATTTTAAAACCCTGGCTGCGCGCAACAGTTAGACAATATTAGTTATATTTTAATGACATTCAGGTCGCGCTGAAAGGCGGAAATGGGTGCGCGCTTCGTGTTATTTACGTTCTAACATAAGCTGATACATAAGCTGATTTGTAATCAGTTATTAACAAAAATTAAACTCAGAAAAACTAATTCAGCTAACAATTTTTTTAGGGGTTTCTGTAGTTAAATTTTAATGAAATTCAGCCCTCGCGCTGAGGTTGTTGTTAGAACGAGTCCAGCCCCTGCTGCAAACAACGAATCAAATGTGAGCAGTAAATGACGTCAAACTGGGCCGGGGAGCCCAGCCCGATCAGAACCACGGTGGAGATGGTTCCGAAACGAGGGCGGACCCGGGAAAAAAAAGGAAAATGCGAACACGCCGAACCCGGGTTAGAAGGCGGGGTGGGGCGGCCCGGGCCATTGAGGGCCGGCCAATGCGACAACGGCTTATGTGTCCCTGTGATGGACCTGCAACCTGTCCAGGGTGTCCCCTGATCCTTGCCCAATGATGGCTGGACATGGGCACCTGTGACCCCCGTGACCCGAAAAGGAAGAAGCGGGTAAAAATGATGGATGAAAGGAAATGCTGACATGAAATATAATTGCATAAAATCTGATTTTTTCTTTCTGTGATATAATTATGAACGTCATCACTGAATGGTTATCCTGATGCATGCTCAATAATCCAGGAAGAAAAATCTAAAAAAGTTAAGTCTGGTCCTCAGACTGAGGAAGTCTTTCGGAGGAAAGACGAAACGTTTCTACATTTTTTTGTTTTTGTTTTGTTTTTTGAATGTCCAGAGGACCAGACTTAACTTTTTAGACACTGAATGCTTACTTATTGTTTTTGCCATGGTGATCCAGATGCACCCAAACAGATTCTCCTTTCTGACACTGACCGTCAGCTCAACACTTCTTTTACAGCAGGAAATGTTGTTTCACAGTCTAGCCATCTGGTGTGTTCAGTAATCATTAACATTTTTGCAAATGCTTCTGGTGGTAATGATTTGAGGCAACATAACATTTTTCTAGCATATAACTTGCACTTCAAAAAAGTAACATTGACCCAATAAAAATATATCAAAAAGCAAATCTTAAAGATATTTCTTAAAAAAAAAAAAAGTTAAATTCAACAAAATACTATTGCTGACATGTTTTTTCCCTGACTCTGCAGCCCAAACTCCTTACAGCAGAACAGCTGTAGGCTAATGGCAGCATGAATATTCCAGTTCATGTCCAGGCTGCAAAACAAAATCCGACAATGCGTCACACTAAACCTCAGCCCTTGGGTTTCTTCTTTCTATTTGATGTATTTTACTGAATTTCATCAGATAAAAAACAACTCCCAACTGGAATTACAGTAATTGCTTTGTATCTAATAGTAATCACTGTCTTGTTTTGTCTCCATCAGATCCGTCGGGCTTTCCTTCCCAGATATTGTTCCTGATATCTTGTCTCCAGTCTAAATCGGACTGAAACTCCCGACGGATTTCCAAGCAGAGTGATTATCTGCTGCATCTTGCTCAAGAGGGCCTTGATTATACATCAGCAAATAAGGAGACACGTACACTGCCAGTCTTCTTTGCATAAGAAAGCAGACGTTCAATCGATTCCCATCTTTTTAGGGATCAGACGAGCTGCATCTCATGTGACAGTTTCTTGACAAAACCGAGCTGTGACAGTTTGAGTGTAGTTAAAAATTGGGACTTGCCTCGTGACTTAGCAATCATCAAAATACACAGAGGATAAAACAAACTACATCTGCAAAGTCTAACGAAATGCAAACAAAAAGCACTTACCTGATCTACAGGCCATATCTACGTCTTTCTCAAAGTCATTCTGAGGAAAGAGAATATATCAGTTCGCATCTCAACAGCATTCACTAACAAATATTGAAAAATTACAGTAAAATGACAGCTTTGCTTACCATGAGCTGGGCGTGGCCATTTTGGAAAGATCCACCAGAATCTCCATTGGTGTCTTCCTGCCGGTCTACAACACGACACTTCACGGCTTCTTGAACCTGCCGCAAACCATTATAACACCACAGTGTTACAGAGAGAATACATATGATGCATGATCGTGTATGTGCATGTGTGAATCATGGGAAAACATGCACACTCCACACAGAAAGGTCCCAGGCTGGGAGGCAAACCTGTGACCATCCTGCTTTGAGGCAACAGCTCTGAGCAGTGCCTTGTTGTGCTACATATCACAATAATGACATTGTTGCCGGGATTTAAATGTGATCATCACAGGTGGACGAACCAAAGCAGGTAAGGCGCAACATGAAGCACAGAACAGGTGCCACACCTGATGGACGAATTGTTGGAGGGAAACTAAAAGCAGATTAATTCAAATACTTGCTGACTAATCAAAAATGTTGACGTCAACTACCAAAGTTATCAATTGTAGCTCAAACAGTACAACTTGCTTTTAACAGTCAGAGTCAACCTATTATCACTTTATGGAACTGTTATCAATACAAAAGAAAATGTTACTGAGGAAAACACTCCCTTATTATAAACACAAATTATACAATTGAAAATGTTAGATGGTAAAAGTTTTTAAAGACTGAGATTTTTATGTAAATAATTTATCCTGATAATATTGCTGCATTTTATAGAGTTGATCACAATATTTTACTACAGAGGCTTTAATATGATAATGGCATTACAGGAACAGCTCTAAATTGGGTTAAATAATATCTATCTGATAGATTCCAGTTTGTAAATGTAAATATTGAATATTCTTCATACACCGAAGTTAGTCATGGAGTTCCTCAGGGTTCAGTGCTTGGACAAATGCTACTGTATTTACTTTATACAGTATATGCTTTCATTAGGTAAAGTAATTAAATAGCATGGAATACATTTTCATTGTTATGCTGATGATACACAATTATATTTGTCCATGAAACCCAATGAACTCAATCAGTTAATTAGACTACAAGCGTCTTAGGCCCTGTTTACATGGACACAGTGGGGGAAACGTAGGTTTTTTCATATGTTAATTAGAGGAAAAGATCCGCGTTGACACAGACAAATTCTGTGTTTACATGCATCCGCAGGAATCCCCCCGCCCTCCTGAATCTGCTGTAGTTACCATGCCGGGTCTTTAGATGGCGCTGTGAATTTTGTACCTTCACCGGATGCGCATGCATGTTTCCTCATTCTGCTGCTTTCTTCTGGGCTAAAAGTTCAGCTAACAACAATTTAACAACAAGTTAAAACTGGAATTTGGATAAGAGTCGACAGATTTGATGCAAAGTGGGACCCGCTTCATCTAACAAGCTCCACACCAGACGCTGAGTGGGCCAGAACCGAGTCAACGATGTCGGACTTTAGTCCGTGATAATCAGCTGATTTACAGCAGGTAAATCAACGTTCTTAATAATGTTTGCTTTGATCACACAACATCCAACTGAGATTTTATTTTTATTTTTTTCTTGCGAGGTCGAGAAGCTGTCCTTCCAACAGAGGACCGGTTCTGATGGGACCAGTATATCCAGGATGAAAACAGAGCAGAGTCCAGTTTATTAATGTAGTTACAGTTCGGTTAACATGTTTTTAATAGTGTTCAGTTTAATTCTCAGTGTTTGTGTGACATACAGTTTGTGGAGTTGAAAACATAAATAAATAAAAAATAAACCTGGTGTCTTCATTTTCAACTTTAAGAACACGCGAGTCCAGATAGCTTTATTTAGCTCAGATAACTTATTATTTAGCACATTTAGTATGTTATATTGCAGCGTGACTCGTGAAATCTCAGCCTGCCTCGTTCAATAAACAGCGACATTAGAACTGGATCCAGAGTCACGTGAGCACGGCGAACAAGATGGCAGCTGGCTGGGAATTCTCCGCTTCCCAATGTGATACTTTGTTGGATATTTCAGGTGGGGGGATTCTACTTTGTGCCATTCGCCTTCCGCTGCATTGCGCAAATATTTATGTCCTTTTTGGAAGCAAAACAACTGAAGGGCGCATGACGTGTGTCCATCCGCAGCAGCTCACAACATGGAGACGAACACGATGACGCAACTCCCAACTTGGCGACTTTATTTACTGAAGTTGCTAAAATGAGTAATATGCTACAAAGTGTGGCTGCTTATGTTACGATAATTAAGCAGACAACGTCTGAATTGAGTACAACAGTGGCTGCCTGCAATGCAGGAGAGGCTGACGGAAGCTGAGACGCGCGTCTCGCGCCTTGAGGACACCTCGGAGCGGCTGTGCGCTGCAGACACTGAGAGAAGCAAGCTGCTGGATGTTCTGAGGGAACGTGTTCAAGCCCTCAAAAATCACAGTAAGAGGAATAATGTGAGAATTATTGGGCTAAAAGAGACTGTTGGCAACACTGGGACACTTTTGAGCTGTGTTAAGAACATGCTGGTGGAAGGGCTGGGGCTGCAGGATGATGCAGAGTTTGAGATTGAACGAGCCCACCGGGCTTTTGCGCCGCAGCCCGACCCGAACCAACCTCTGAGGCCGGTGCTTGTTCGTTTCCTGACGCAGTCGGCGAGGGATCAAGTAATTGCTGCAGCTAAGGAGAAGTGCTGCTTCGAGTGGCGAGGATGTCGACTGTCTGTTTCCTGACATGACCAAAGAGCTGGCGGAGAAGAGGAAGGCGTTCACAGCTGTCAAACAAAAGCTGCAGGAGCGCAACGTTAAATACACCCTGGCATTCCCGGCGACACTGCGCGTGAGGTGGAAGGGCAAAAATGTAAGTTTCAGCTCGGCAGGAGCAGCAGAAAAGTTCTTCAACGGAGGAGGATGAGGAGAACGAGCAGGAGGAGGAGAACTCAAATACGACAGCCTGATGTTTTTATCAGGAGCCTCCCACAGGATGCTGTGTTTGACTGATGGGAGGGAGACCCACCACCCGTCATCAGGGAGGAGTAAAGAGGAGGAGAGCAGAGCTCCACGGACCAGATAAGATTTAGTTTTAGGTTTATTTTTCCCCACTGAGCTGCATTAGGCAGCTCAAATAGGGTTGATTTTAAGTTTTAGGTAGTTTTTTTTGTTTTCATCGTTCTTTGTTTACATACGGGATGTTCTTTTTTCCAGGTAAACTGTTTTCTTTTTGGCTGGTTGCACTCACATGTCAGGTCCTCACCCCAGGGAACAGGGATTTAAAGATGTTGGTTCAAAATGTATGTTTACAGGTGTAAAAAGTAATAATTTGTAATCTGTAATGACTGGGAAATATGTAAAATTTATATCTTGGAATATTAATGGGTGTGGAAATCCAACTAAAAGGCGCAAAATATTGACTTATTTAAAGACAAATCAAGCAGATATAATATTTCTTCAAGAGACTCACCTGAATGAAGGGGAAGAGGTGAAGTTTAAAATGGGTTGGGTTGGTCATATTTTTCATAGCTCTCTTTCTAGTGCTCGAAACGGGGTAATCATCCTTGTTAGAAAAAATATTATTTTCTCATTTATAAAACAAGTTAAAGACTCAGAGGGACGGATGATATGTGTCCAAGCAATGATAGAGGGAGTAAATGTGACACTTTGTAACATTAATGCACCAAACTTAGAGGACCCTCACTTTTTTCATAAAGTAAATAGTGTCTTGGGGGAAATGGCGGGGCACATATTATTGGTGGGTGATTTTAACGAGGTGATGGATCCTTTTCTTGATAAGAGCGCATTCAAAGGTTTACTTAGCTCTAAAGGAAGAGATGCAGTTCATATGTTAAATGAAGATATGGGCCTAGCCGATGTATGGAGGGTAATGAACCCTGCTAAAAGGGAATATACTTTCTACTTTCACTGTCATAAATCTTATTCCAGGATTGATCTATTTTTAATTTCAAAACTCATGATGCATAATGCGTTAAGTTGTGATATAAAAACTATTGCACTGACTGAGCACGCAGCTGTTGAACTCTGTTTAAAACTAGGAATGGGGAATGCGAGGAGTTCAAGGTAGAGAATGAACATTTCCCTCTTACAAGATAAATCTTTTAAGGAGTTGCTGGGGGAGGATCTAAAACACTTTTTTGAAATAAACATTGGTAGTACAGAGCATATTCAAACTGTTTGGGAGGCCTCTAAGGCTTATGTGAGGGGCAAACTTATAGCATATGTTTCAAAAAGAAAAAAAGACAGCCAACAAAATATCCAAGAATTGGAAAAAGAGATCAAATTTAAGGAAAACAACTTAGCAAAGCAATATGATGACTTACTGTATCGAGACATTTGTGGGCTTAAATTTCAGTTAAATGAAATTTATAACAAGAAAGTGGAATATTCCTTGTTCAGGCTAAAAACTACATTTTATGAGGAAGGGGAGAAAACTGGGAAGTTATTAGCAAGACAAGTTAAAAAGGAGGATTTTTCCAATACTATCCATGCTATAAAACAAGGTAATAAATTAGTAACCTCACCAAAAGACATAAATAATGTGTTTAAACAGTATTACGGAACATTATATACATCCACGATATCTACTGAGATGGACCAGAGAGGGAGGAATCTTTTCTTCTCTAAACTTGATCTTCCTAGGTTACTTCAGGAACATGTGGAGGGGCTGGAAGCACCTGTAGCAGAGGCAGAAATTAGAAAAGCTATTTTGATGATGAAGGCAGGAAAATCACCTGGCTATGACGGTATCCCCGCAGAATATTATAGAACATATATCGATATTCTGGCCCCAGTTTTACAAAAAGTGTATCAAGAAACTTTTGAGAGAGGACAGTTTCCTCTACTTTCAATGAAACATTAATTTATCTGATCCCCAAAAAAGATAAAGACAGTACAAACCCATCAAATTATAGGCCCATCAGTTTGCTTAACGTAGATTGTAAAATATTAACCAAGGTGCTGGCCTTACGCTTGCAACAAGTCCTTCCCAGCATTATACATCAAAATCAGACAGGCTTTATGAAAAACCTTTCTTTTTCTGATAACATGAGAAAATTGATGCATTTGATGTGGCTAAGCCAGTCAAAGAATGAGCCAGTAGTTTCCATCTCATTAGATGCTGAGAAAGCATTTGATAAGGTGGAATGGGACTTTCTTTTCTTGGCCTTGTCAAATTTTGGATTTGGACCACATTTTACTAAATGAGTTAAAATATTGTATAAGGAGCCAAAGGCTGCAGTAACAACCAATGGCATTATTTCACCTTTCTTTGGGTTATCACGTGGGACCCGGTAGGGTTGCTCACTCAGCCCCCTGCTGTTTAATATTTTCATAGAAACTCTGGCAGTGGGTATTAGGGCAAATAAGGACATTAAAGGGATATTCATGAGTCAACAAGAACACAAACTGCTTCTTTACGCAGATGATATTTTAGCACTTATCATCCATCCACTTACATCCTTGCCACATCTGATGGACACCATACAGTCTTATTCAGAGGTGTTGGGATACACAGTAAATTGGACTAAGTCAGAGGCCATGCCATTATCTGCTTTATGTCATTCACATATGGTAGAAAATTTTAAATTTAAGTGGACACCTAAAGGTACGAAATATCTGGGTATTAGACTTAGTCGGGATTTGGAAGAATTACCTTTACTAAATTTTAATCCGGTGTTGTCAAAAATTAAAACAAATTTTGAAAGTGGGAAAAGATCAAATTAACTTTGTGGGGTAAGATTAATATCATTAAAATGATCACCACCCCTCAGTTTAATTATCTGCTAATGATATTGCCCATTACAATTCCGCCAGACATATTTAAAAGGTATGAAAACTTGATTAAACTTTTCTTGTGGGGAGGTAAAAGAGCAAGAATAAAACTAGATAAAGTATATGCCCCTAGAGAAAAGGGTGGTCTGGGACTCTCAGATTCAAAGCTTTACTATTTATCATTTGAAATGGTTAAATTAGTTAAACACTGGAAGGAATCTTTGAACGGGCAGGAATGGGTAAGCATTGAAACTGATGTTTGTTCACCATTCCACCCAAGACACAAACTGTCTCAAAAGACTGACACAACAAATCCGGTTCTTATTCATTCTAGTGAGGTTTGGTCAAAAGTCCATAGAATGCTAGAGCTTCCACATCAGGTACAGGCATATGCATCTCTCTGGAATAATCCTGCTATATCTATTGGTAAACAAGTTGTGTTTTGGGGGCAATGGCATTCACATGGCATACACACCATCGGTGATCTGTATAAAGATGGACAATTTATGTCCTATGAGGATTTGACTCGTACATTTGAATTGGAAGGTAGAGCAAACCTATGGAAATATTTACAGATGAGACACTGTGTGACCTCCAAAATCAAAGACAGTGTGGAAAATAAGATTTTAGATTTTATTAGGTTGCCACGTGATCGCCACACGACCTCTCAGTTTTATAAACTTTTAAGTTGTAGTTTGAGTGGTGAATTATTGAATATCAAACTTATTTGGGAAAGAGATTTGAAAATCGAGTAGACAAAGGAAGAATGGCTGGAGGTCCTATCAGGGAGCGGTAAATATGTGAAAGAAGCCCGAAATAAATTCATACAGTATGAAGTGTTGCATAGATATTATCATACTCCTGCCAGATTGCACAGAATGAAACTAATGACGGACAATTTGTGTTGGAAATGTAAAAAAGAGGTGGGGACATATTTACACTGTTTTTGGGAATGTCCTCTGATTACACCTTTTTGGATTGAAGTCTTGAAGGTTCTGAGTGCCTGATTTAGCTCAGAAGTTCCCCGGACCCCAGAACTGTGTTTAATTGGAGATAGATCTCAAATGCCGGACATTTCCAAAGCAGCCCTTTCAGTTATTATGGTCGGTCTTGTGACAGCATCCAGGATCATCTTAAAACATTGGAAGACCATAAAGCATCCTGGAATCAATGATTGGATTAAATCAATGACCGATGCAGTTTCTTATGAGGTCATGCTCAGTACTGTATTTTTCGGACTATAGGTCGCACCTTTTTATGGTTTTTTCAAGGCCTGCGACCTATACACCAGTGCGACCTATTTATGGATTTTTTTCCATATTTTTAGACCAATTTTTGGCTGAGTTGTGGCCGTTTTTCACTTTTGAACTTTTGAGTGCAGTACCACTTTCGACCGCTAGGGGACAGTACAGGCCTGGGCTTCAGTCACCACCAGAGACAAAGATTGGGACGGTTTTTGGGACTCGCTAAAAAGTGTAACAATGACCTAAAATGAGACTGCTTTGTCTTACGTTTTTTTTTGTTTGTTTGTTTCTCGATTTTCTGGACTTTTGAATCACACCAATTACAGTAATTACAGAAATGTTTTCTTTGTTTTTTTAAATTTATCATTCCACCTGTAATCTACAGTATTGTTATCTGGGGGTGGGGAATAGAGGGAAGGGGGTGCACCAGCTTTATGTTCTTTATTTTGTTTTTTGTTTTTTAATTAAAAAAAAACGTTTTTATGTTTATTTTGTGTACATGTTCAAAAAATTAATAAAAAACTTTAATTACAAAAAAGAACTGGATCCAACTGTGTATCTTCCAACACATGTTGATCACAGCAGCTACATTCAGGTGTAGATTAATTAAATATGAGACTCAAAATATATTCCATCAGTTGTAGTTCAGAAAGCGGTGCGTGTCTGCCGCCATTGTTGATAGAAATGCCGTCTGTCCACGCGTGCTGCGCACATGTAGTTCAAACAAAGGCTCAGTGGGAGATGTTTATGTTATCAATGGGAGGGTCAGCGAAAAACCTCCACTCTGGAAGGTGGATTCAGAAACCTCCGGATTCAAAGAGGGGGGCCAGTGGTGTTGCGTAAATGATAAGAAGAACTGCAGAGAGAAAGGTGCAGTTTCACTCAAAATAGGCGCCGTGTAAACGGCCCCTTAAAAACATAAAATCATGGATGACCCTTAATTTTCTGCTTTTAAACTCAGACAGGAAAGAGGTTTTAGTTTTTGGACCTGAGCATTTTAGGAATAAATTTGACACTCTTTCACTTTCTGTGGGTGGCATTAATCTGGCCTCCAGTTCAATATGGGGTGCCGTTTGTAGAGTTGCACAGTCAAAAATTATCATCAACATTTTGATTTATTTAGCTTTTAATAAGAAAAAATAGGGGGTATTTTTTTTCCCAAGTCATATTTTCACCATGTTATTCATACATTTATAAATGTCATATATATATATAT
>JBBPBX010017087.1:0-47268 GCA_038048925.1 Garcialebias charrua | reverse complement strand
ACGGACATCCAGAATGGCGCGCACCGTGTACGCCGGATGGTTGTCGATGAGACGGGCCGGAGGAGGCAGGTCGGCAGGCGGGCACAGAGGACTCACAGAAACAGGCTTGAGCTGAGAAACATGGAATGTCGGGTGAACCCTCATGGAGTCAGGAAGCCGGAGACGCACCGCAGATGGGTTGATGATCTTGACCACCGGAAATGGCCCGATGAAACGAGGGGCCAGTTTCCTGGGGGTGTCCTTCAGGTTGATGTTCCTGGTGGAAAGCCAAACCCTTTGACCCACCGTATAAGAAGGAGCGAAGAACGATGACGGTCTGCAAACTTCTTGTTCTGGTCAGCCGTGCGGAGAAGCGCCGCCTTCGCCTGACGCCAAACGCGTCGACAGCGGCGAAAATGGTGTTGCACAGAAGGCACCGAGATGTCCGTCTCCTGGCTGGGGAAGAGAGGAGGTAAGTAACCCAGGGAAGCCTCGAAAGGTGACATACCAGTGGCCGCAGATCTGTGGGCGTTGTGGGCATACTCCACCCAAACCAGATGTTGACTCCAGGCAGACGGGTTACATTCCACAAGACATCTCAGAGTGGACTCGAGTTCTTGATTACAACGTTCTGCCTGGCCGTTAGATTGCGGGTGATAGCCCGAGGTGAGGCTGGTGGATGCCCCTAAGGAGGAACAAAAACAGCGCCAAACCTGGGAGATGAATTGGGGACCTCTGTCCGACACCACGTCAGAGGGGATGCCGTGGATACGGAAAACGTGTTGTACCAACAGTCGAGCCGTCTCCATGGCGGAAGGCAACTTCGGTAGAGGGATGAAATGGGCAGCTTTGGAAAACCTGTCAATCACTGTAAAAATGGCTGTGTTACCGTCTGATGGGGGTAGACCAGTGACAAAATCCACGGCAATGTGCGACCAAGGACGGCTGGGTGTGGGCAGAGGCAGAAGAAGGCCCGCAGGGGGCTGAGTCCCAGATTTGTTCCTGGCACAGGTGGAACAAGCTGCAACAAACTCTTTGACATCGTGCGACAATGTAGGCCACCAGAAATGGGTCCTTGTTAGAGAGAGCATACGGGCAACCCCAGGATGACATGAGAGCTTATTTGTGTGTATCCACTCGAGTACCTTCGACCTCATGGATGAGGGGACGAAGAGCGTCCCAGGAGGACCAGTGCCCGGATCCGGTTCCAACAGGTGAGCCTGTCGAACCTCCTTAGCGATGGGCCAGGTGAGGGTACCCACGATGCAGACCGGGGGTATGATGCTTTCAGCAGTTTCGGGAGCGTCTGGAGGAGAGAACTGACGTGACAGGGCATCAGGCTTAATGTTTTTGGAACCTGGTCTGAAAGTCAAAGAATAATTAAAACTATTGAAGAAAAGTGACCAGGTCTAGGGTTCAATCGTTTAGCGTCTCGGAGGTACGTAAGATTCTTGTGGTCAGTCCAAATGAGAAAAGGTACCTCCGTTCCCTCAAGCCAATGACGCCACTCCTCTAATGCCAACTTCACCGCAAGCAGTTCCCTGTTGCCCACGTCGTAGTTCCTCTCGGCTTGCGACAGTCGACGAGAGTAGAAGGCACAAGGGTGTACCTTATCGTCCGTGGGTGACCTCTGGGACAACACAGCGCCCACCCCGGTATCGGATGCATCCACCTCGAGGATGAACTGACGAGCCGGGTCTGGGTGGCAGAGGATGGGTGTGGAGGAGAAAAGGACTTTTAGCTTACCAAAAGCAGAGTTGGCTTCAGGAGTCCACCGAAATGCTCTGCTAGTGGAGGTGAGCTGAGAGAGGGGCGCTGCGATACGGCTGTAGTCCTTGATGAAGCGCCTGTAGAAATTAGCAAATCCTAGGAACCGTTGCAGTTGTTTCCTGGTCTCCGGAACCGGCCACTCCACCACTGCCTTAGTCTTTTCAGGGTCCGTCTTGTAGTGCCCTTTTCCAAAAATAAACCCCAAAAATGAGACAGAGGAGGCGTGAAAATCACATTTTTCACCTTTAACAAAGAGTTGGTTTTCATAAAGTCTCTGAAGTACCCTCTTGACTTGAGCAACATGTTCTTGCTCGTTCCTGGAATAGATGAGGATGTCGTCCAAATAAACAAACACAAAATCTCCAATAAAATCCCGCAACACATCGTTAATCAGTGCCTGGAAGACTGCGGGAGCATTGGTGAGGCCAAAAGGCATGACTAAATATTCGAAATGTCCCAGGGGTGTTTTGAAGGCTGTCTTCCACTCATCACCCTCTTTAATCCGAACCAGGTGATAAGCGTTACGAAGATCCAGTTTTGTGAATATGGTAGCGGGTTGTAATTGTTCTTGTACGGAGTTGATTAACGGTAGTGGATATTTGTTCTTTATGGTTATAAGGTTCAGACCTCGATAGTCGATGCAGGGACGTAGTGTCTTGTCCTTCTTAGTGACAAAAAAGAACCCTGCCCCCAGCGGGGACGTAGAAGGACGGATAATCCCAGAATCAAGGGATTCCTCAATGTAGGATCTCATGGAGTCACGTTCCGGACCTGACAAATTATAGAGACGGCTAACTGGTAAAGGAGCTCCCGGGAGAAGGTCAATGGGGCAGTCATACGGACGATGAGGTGGAAGAGAAAGAGCTTTACATTTACTGAATACCGGGGCCAGATCATGATATTCAGGAGGTATGCTAGAGAGATCTATATCTTCTGTACCTGGTGTGCTTATGGAAGGATTGGAGATGCCAGAGCGGAGACAGTGTTTTAAACATCGGTCACTCCATCTCTCAACCCTACCGAGTTCCCAATTGAAATGGGGATTGTGATCCCGTAACCAGGGGAAACCAAGAATTAACTGCGTGTTTGGGGAGTCAAATACAAAAAAACTAACCTCTTCATGATGATTTCCTGACGTTATTAAGTGTAGGTTAGTGGTTTTAAATCGAATCTGTGTTAGAGTCTCCCCAGTAACCCCAGCAATGGACACGGGGTCAATTTTAAGGACAGGAAGAGATAGGTCCCTGACCAAATCTTGGCTAATTAAATTTTGTTCTGCACCAGAATCAATAAGTGCAGAAACAGGGAATCGGTTCTGATTGTACTGAATAACTGTGGGTAATGTAAACCTATGAAGAGGAGTAAACAAGGAAGTACCCACCAGTATCTCCTGTTTTACTGGTGGGTATCTTCGTTTCCCCGCACAGGGCAAGTGGCAATAAAGTGCCCCTCTTCACCACAATACATGCAAAGATTCAAGTTTCTACGCCTTTGTCTCTCAACAGGATTTAAACGGGTACTCCCAATTTGCATGGGTTCAGATTCAGGTGAGTTAGATTGGGAGCCAGAAGATGGCACCAGAGCACTTCGTGGCTTGTATCTTTCGAATTTGCTGTTGCTGTGGTAACCCCCTGCAGATGACGTTGAATACCCGGAAGTAGAGACCCTCTGGGAGTTGTAGTCCCGTTCACGTCGTCGTTCCCGGAAACGTTCGTCAATTGAGATCGCTAGATTTATTAATGCGTCAAAATTAGGAGGCTCATCTCTTGCTGAGATCTGGTCTTTCACATAGTCGGATAAGGAGTTTAAAAAGGTACCTTGTAATGCCCTGTCGTTCCAGTCAGTTTGCGCCGCCAGGATGCGGAACTCCAGGGCGTGTTCAGCGACAGGACGCCGGCCCTGACGTAACCCCAACATTCTCTTTTCCGCGTTGGGTTGCTGTAGCGGCCTGTCGAAAATCCTGCGAAACTCCTCTAAAAAACTCCTAAACGAGACAAAGTCCAAGTCGTGTTGATGAATGAACGAAGTCGCCCATTGGAGGGCGTTACCTTTCAGTTGGTGCATGAAGTAAGTGATTTTTTTTATGTCCGACGAGTAGAGTTGGGGAGCTCCTCTGAAAGCGAGTTCGCACTGAAGGAGAAAGCCCTCACATTGAGCTGGGTCTCCTGAAAAGAGTTCAGACGGTTTTACTACCAGTTGTTGTGAAAACAGAGGATCATTTTCAGAGCTGATGTTAGATCTTGAAGCTTGTGGGGACGCAGAAGCTGTGGGAGGAGAAGGAGCGAGTCTCTGATTAATAGCATGAACCATACCTCCAAGTTCCTGTAGGTTAGCTTGTGTTTTGAGTTGTTGGCTTAAAACTTGTTTCATCATTTCTTCCAATTGATTCATTCGCCCAGTTTGAGAAGAACTAGCTTGTTCGCTCCTGGTCTCGTTCTGGGTTTTGTTTGGCTGAAGCATTCTGTAATGGTTTCTAGGTAACCCAGTTTGTAACGAGACCCAGAACGACACAAGGCACGAGAGTACAAAAAGAACAGTGTTTATTATTTACAGTGGTTTAAAGTACAACGTGGTTCATCTGGAATCCCTGGAGGAGGAAGGAGGAAGCAGAACGTCAGAAGGAGTAGGCCAGGGGCAGTTGTGAATGTTGGTTTTCAAATGTTTGTTTGTTCTTACAGATGAGGAAGGGAGATGGGTTCCATGAACATCCAATAACTCCAATTGATTCCAGAGGGCAAAGAAGGCAGGCAAGTGGCTGGAGGGCACGGCACGAGGAACAGGATCCAGATCCAAAATCAGACGCGATGACTGTAGGCACATAAGAACAAGGTAAGTCTCTTTGCAATAAACACAAGACTGGCTAGAAGCATGATTTACCATAACAAGAATCAATGCTTCAGCGATGAGTAGTACTCGACTGCAGCCTTAAATAGGAGTGTAGCTCATCAGGTGGATGACCGTCAGCTGAGGGTGATTGGCGGCCATCTTGGAGCTGCAGAGAGTGCCACTCTTACAACGGTAAAGTAGATTAGCCTCAACGTACACAGACCGTCCGTCCGTGCTCACTTTGTTCAGGCTTCAGCTCGTTCACCTTCCAGCGGCTTCCATGAGATCTGCGTCGACCTACCGAAGTAGCGACCTCAGTTCCGGTTTGGCTTTTCAAGATAAAAGATTTTTTGAAGGAATTTCACTAAAGTGAATCTTTTTACAGCTTGAAGTGAATTTATAACTGGCATGTTATAAATCTTTAACTGAATGACGTGTCCTTGGCGTTCGACAGACGTGCAAATCAGCTCTTTGGGGAACCTCATGGTTTGAGTTCCTCCAGCAGACTCTAGGCTCAGACTGGAAGTGGAGCCTTAAAAAAGGAAGTTGACCCAGTTAAATCCACTCGCTCATTGGTTGTTTCCCAGAGAACGGGAGGGATTTTAGCTCAGGCCAGAGTTATCAAAAGTTAAAGAAGTGAAGATTATTCAGTGAAAGTGTTTAGAAAAGTGACAGAAACCCGTCGCCAATTATACAGATTACCGTATTTTCCGTTGTATTGGTCGCACCGTTGTATAGGTCGCAGTGTCCAATATGTATCAATAAATTGGAAAAATCCATAAATAGAGCTTTGGAGCACACGTCACTGTGTGGGGGAGTGTCGGGGGCGTGTCGGGGCGTTCCGGTCTCGACCGCCATTTTTGTTGCCTTCAGAAAAAATTAAAGAAATTCAGGAGATTTCTTCCGTCGCGGTTCTGAAAAGCAGCGCAAAATAAAGTGGACTATCGTAATAAGCTTCTCCCAGATGACAAAAAAAAACTACATGGAAAAAAATCGGTATAATTGGAAATGTTGCCCGTTTGAAATAAATAAATAAATGGAGCAGAGACCTGGAGTAATACTTACCTCCACATTCCCAGTCATTTTAGCAGACCTGGTCTGTGTCAGTGTTTACACCACAAATAATTTTTATAATTACAATTCACTGGGAGCTGGTCCAATCTATGAATAGCTGGATAGATGATTTGGACATTTTTAAATCCCCCAGATTCTAAATACGTTGAAGGTACGTTGTTGGCTCATTCTACTTCCGGGGTGAACGCGTGCGCATCTCGCTGCAGCTGCTCCTCGTACTTTTTTCTTGTTTTATTTTATTCAATACTTTCTGCTGTTTTTTCACCGACCCTTGCCTGGGCATATCTACTCATCAACAAACATGGATTTTACTTGGATTTACCTGCTGCCTGCTCTCGTCTGGACTCTGCTGCTTCTCATCCAACAACACCCAGCGTCTGGTCTGCTCCATTATTCGGCCGTGGAGCTCCTTCGTCTTCGTTTCCTACCGGCCGCGCCGCCGGTGCTCCCTCTGGAGGAAATTGCCTTCTTTCCTCGTCGGAGATACATCCACCGGGGCTCGCGCCGTCGACTGAACGCTGACAAGGCTCATCCCATAACCTCCATCTGGTCTGACGCTCGCCATTCTTCACGCCGCAACGCCCGGACCGCTAACAGCAGCAGCACGTTAGCCAACCTAGCTCGGTCGGCTAACGCTCCAGTCACTACCTCCGCCTCCTCCGTGAAGTTTGGACTTCTGAACGTTCGCTCCCTCACGGGCAAAGGTCAGCTTGTTCACGATCTAATATCTGACCGAAAACTGGATTTCATCTGCTTAACAGAAACGTGGCAACAACAAAATAACTTTTTTCATCTGAACGAGTCTACCCCACCAGGGTTTGTTTACACCGCAAAGGCCAGGGCCTCAGGGAAAGGGGGAGGTCTCGCGATGATTCACCGCGAGAACTGGAAGGTCACTCCGGTTCACTCCCCACCCTCCTCCTCTTTTGAGTGCAGTGTTTGTGTGCTGGCTGGACCCACTCCAACTGTTGTTGCCACTCTTTACCGCCCTCCAAAACTGAATAGCTCATTCATGAATGACTTTGCTGGACTAATGGCCCATTTAACAGCTCTTTCACCCAGTGTTATCCTGCTGGGGGATTTCAACGTTCATTTTGATGATTTGAACAACCCCCTCACCGGAGACTTCACATCTTGCCTGGATAGCTGTGGCTTTCAACAATTCATCGACTTCCCAACACACAAGAAGGGCCACACCCTGGACTTACTCTGCTGCTCTGGACTTTCTCCTCTTAACTGTTCTTCTGATGAACTCCCATTTACTGATCACCTGATGATTTCATTCAATGTTAATCTTAAATTTTCCTCAGATAAACCTCAACGCACTCTTTCCTTCCGTAATATCAAGAATATCAACCATGACACTCTCTTATCTCATATTAATGATACCCTCTCCACCTTCAGCTCCTCCAACCCAGATGATCTTGTCACATTATACAACACCAGCCTAACCAACATCCTTAACTCTGTTGCTCCCCTGAAAACCCGGACTGTTTCCTTCGCCAACTCTGCACCCTGGTTCACTCCAGCACTCCGATCCCTGAAAACAAAAGGTCGGCGGCTAGAGCGTCTTTATAAAAAATCCGGTCTCACAATTCACAAGGAACTTTATGCAAACCACCTCGTCCATTACAAGAACAGTATTTCTCAAGCCAAATCCAGCTACTTCTCTGACATCATCAGTTCTAATGTTGGTAATTCAAAAACATTGTTCTCTCTCCTCCACCGTTCTGTCTCATCTCCTAACTCCCTGCCCTCTCACATGGTTTCCACAGAATTTTGCAACTCCATTATGTCATATTTCAATGAAAAGATTATTTCAATTCATAAACACCTTGGACCAAATACTGCCCCCAGCATCCTTGTTGAACTCCCCCCTCCCTCCCTCCCTTTCTCTGTCTTCTCCCTCCCCCCTGCTGATAACATTGCTGACATTATCAGCAAGTCCAAGTCCTCATCCTGTCAACTTGACCCATTTCCCACAGTTCTTGTTAAATCCTGTCTCCCGTCTCTGCTCCCTATCATCACTAATATCATCCACTCCTCCCTAACCTCTGGCATTGTTCCCACAGCCTTCAAATCTGCTGCCATCACCCCCATCATCAAGAAACCAGGTCTTGACTTCACCAACTTCAGTAATCTTCGTCCGATCTCCAATCTGCCCTTCATCTCCAAGATCCTTGAAAAAACTGTTGCTAGTCAACTTCACTCACACCTGTCCAACAACAACATTTATGAAGAGTTTCAATCTGGATTTCGCCCCCACCATAGCACCGAAACAGCTCTAGTAAAAATTACTAACGACCTTCTTCTTGCTGCTGACTCTGGTCTTCTGTCCATCCTCATTCTTCTTGATCTAAGTTCTGCCTTCGACACCATCTGTCATTCTATCCTCCTCAACAGACTAACCTCCATCGGCATCTCAGGTACCCCGTTAGACTGGTTCACCTCCTATCTCTCTGACCGCACTCAATTCATTCAGCTTAAATCCTTCCGTTCCCAGTCTTCCCCTGTCTCCACGGGTGTCCCCCAAGGCTCTGTCCTCGGACCCCTCCTCTTCATCATTTACCTCCTTCCTCTAGGCCACATCTTCCGCAAACATGGCATCCATTTCCACTGTTATGCTGATGACACGCAGCTCTACCTGTCATCAAAACCTAACTCCACCCACCCGCCCTCCATCCTCACCGACTGTCTCATTGAGCTTAATCACTGGTTTTCTAACAATTTCCTTCAACTAAACAGCAACAAAACAGAAGTCATTCTCGTCTGTACCAAAAACTCTATTTCAAAATCAGAACATCTTCTCGTCCCCCTTAACAACTCTCTGCTATCCCCCTCCCCTCAGGTCAAGAGCCTCGGTGTCATCCTCGACACCACTCTTTCCTTCACTTCACACATCAACAATATTACTCGGTCTGCCTATTTCCACCTCCGTAATATTAACCGTCTCCGTCCTTCTCTCACGCCCCGCTCCACAGCCATCCTGGTGCACAGTCTTGTGACTTCCCGTATTGACTACTGCAACTCCCTTCTCTACGGCCTCCCCAACAAATCTCTCCACAAGTTACAGATGGTCCAGAACTCAGCTGCCCGTGTCATCACTCAAACCTCCTACTATAACCACATCACTCCTGTCCTGCAGCAGCTCCACTGGCTCCCGGTCAAATCACGCATCATCTTCAAAATTCTACTTCTCACGTTCAAAGCTATCCACAACCTTGCCCCACCTTATCTATCCGACCTCCTACAAATCTCCATCCCATCACGCTCTCTCAGGTCCTCCTCTTCACTACAACTCCATGTACCCTCTGCCCGCCTCTCCACCATGGGGAGCAGGGCCTTCACCTGCTCTGCCCCTCACCTCTGGAACGCTCTACCGCCCGACCTTCGAAACACCACCTCCCTTTCTCTGTTCAAGACTGCCCTGAAAACCCATCTCTTTAGACTAGCTTATCATTAACTTTTCACATGTATGCAGACGATTTACAAATCTATCTGCCAGTCACTCCCAACCCCTCACCCAGTTCAAACACTCTTGTCAACTGCTTAAATGACATTAAGCACTGGCTCTCTCAAAACTTCCTCCACCTAAACACAGATAAAACTGAATGCATTTTATTTAGTGCTCCTGGTGACACCAACAACATCCTTCCCAGTCCCAGTGTTGGTTTTCCCCTCCCCCACTTCAACCCGGTGGTCAGAAATCTTGGAGTGCAGCTTGACTCCAACTTAAAGTTTGATAAACAGATCAGTTCTGTTGTCAAGACCAGCTTCTTTCAGCTCCGACTGCTCTCCAAAGTCAAGTCATTTCTCAGCCGTGGTGATCTAGAGAAGGCCATCCATGCCTTTGTGACCTCCAGACTTGACTATTGTAATGCTTTGTATGTTGGTATTAATCAATCCTCCATCTCCCGATTACAGCTTGTACAGAACTCTGCCGCGCGCTTTTTGACCAACACACGAAAATATGAACACATCACTCCTGTCCTGTCCTCTCTACACTGGCTCCCGGTTCAGTTCAGGATACAGTTCAAGCTGCTCCTGTTTGTTTTCAAAGCTCTGAATGGACTTGCACCTCTGTACATCTCAGAACTTTTGAAAGCCCATCAGCCCGGCAGAGACTTTACGATCTGCCAGTCAACACCTGCTGGAGGTGCCTCGCTCAAGGTACAAACAATGGGGAGACCGGTCATTTTCTGTTGCCGGCCCAAAAGCCTGGAACAGTCTCCCCCTTGAGCTGCGTGCCACCTCTGATCTGACTCTGTTCAAAACCAGACTGAAGACCCACTTGTTCAAAAAAGCTTTCAGTGTGTAACTTTTATTACTTTTGGTATTTTAATATGTAGCATTTTTTATTTCCATTGCCTTTTTATTTCCACTTGTTCAAAAAAGCTTTCAGTGTGTACCGGTAACTTTTATTACTTGTGTTATTTTAGTATGTAGCATTTTTTATTTCCATTGCCTTCTTTTACTGCTGTTGTTTCCTATTCTATTTTCACTGATTTATTATTCCAGTTTATTCATCTTTTTATCCTGTCAAGCACCTTGGTCAATGCAAGGCATTGTAGGAAGGTGCTATACAAATAAAGTTTATTATTATTATTATTATTATTATTAACTTTACTAATTGTATTTTTATCTTCCATTTTATATCCTTTATGTATTTTATATTTCAATTTGTCGCTGATAATGTTTGCTCTGTATTCACTGTGTTGGTTTGTTAAGTGTCCTTGGGTGTCATGAAAGGCGCTTTTAAATAAAATGATGATTATTATTATTATTATTATTAATTTTACATAAATTATTAATATACATGCCTTTCAGAATCAATCAACCTTCTGTATGCTACTATGAGTATTAGAAATTGTGAACACTTAATTTTTTATAGTATTTTAACTGATTTACAAAGCTCCACGTAGAAAATACCTTATTTTTAATGACTTGAGCTTGTCATGTAGACTTCAAATCTTGATTAGATTACTTTATATATATGTATTAAGATGCATATATATTATAGACAAATGTTTCTGTCTTTTCATTCACCATTTTAATTGTGTGTTCACAGGTTCTGCTCTCTGAGTCATGATGAGGGTGATACATTAAAATGCAGCTAGCAGTACAAAATCCAACTCCTGAACTTGGAGCATCTCCTGATCTCACAGATACAAGACATGCAGCATCCAGCGGCTGTGGAGGCAGGAGATGAATTTCACCTGAAGAAGCATCGTCCACACTGCACAGGTGCATAATCAAACCACTGTGACCTTGTGTGGACCCACACAGACATGGCTGGACGTCTGCAGAAAGCATGAAGCTTCCTAAAAATATTTCTCAGAGTTTGTTCTCCAGCTTCAAGGGATACATAATTATGTAAATCATGCTATTCACTTATATTTGCACATTTGTGTAGCAATTTTTCTATAAAATTTATTAACTTACACAATGTTCATCACATTGTTACTAGAAATGTTTAATTACATCAAATGTTTACTTCAAAATGGATCTGTTTCATTTTGTTTATTTCTTACCTGAAATTCATTCATTCAACTTTTATTTGGACAGGTTAATCCATGTTAATGAAATTTGTTACTACATCAAACGTTTACTACAAATGTGATCAATTTCATCAGGTTTACATGTTAGTGCTGAATTAAATGTTTCATAAATGTTTACCACATTACTTTTTATTAAAGGGGACCACAGATGCAAAAATCACTTTTTAATGTTTTTTTTACTCAACTTTGGGTATTAACTTCATAAAAAAACAGTCCTTGTGCCAAAAAAATGCACCCAGTGGTTTATTTACTCTAAGTAGATTTATTTATTTTTGATAAATACACCAGGATTCACACTTCCTGCAGTTATTGACGTCACAGGCCGTAGCCAATCACCTCAAACCTGAGTCCAGCCCCTCACCTAGCAACCCCTGGTTAGGCTCAACCCACTTCTGTATTAAACACATGACTGTTGTTTTTCATGATTTCATCTCATCTTTTGTTTATATGTTCTTAATTTCATGTGTACAGCACTTTGTTGCAGCTGTGTTTTTTTTAAATGGCTTTATAAATAAAGTATAATTGTTATTTTTATGTTTTAGTTCAATTTTTAGTGTATTTGCGATCGCTGCCAACGCGCAGCCGGCAAAAATTAAACGAGCGGACCCCCGGCTTAGGGACCGGTTGCGACGGGACCCTCTTCCGGCGCGATGGAGCGGAGCTTCAACTGTACAGCCTCATTTCAGCCTCGCAGCAGCCTCGCAGCAGCGAGGACCTTCTCCTTACAGATTAATTTACGGGAGACACTTGGTAAACTTTGTGTTGTCTTGACTGGAACAGCGATAACTCCCAAAATCTCCGCGTGCAACGAGCGGAGCTGGCGAAAACCGGAAGAGGAACAAGCTAACATTAGCTTCGGATTCGGCAGGTCTCATGCTAAAAGGAGCAGCTCATGGCGGCGCTCTCAGACGGGTTTCGGTAAGTTATCTTAAGCTAACACTAACAGTAAGTCAAATGAGTAATAAAAAAGGAGCTAATTTTAAAACAACAACACATTACAGATACTGGCTGTTTCAGAGGGCGTAAACAGATCTTTGAAGGGCGTGGACTTCAAGAAACCGGTCGTTCAAAACGAAAGTTAAAAATGGCAGAATTAAAAAGGGTATAATTGATTATCTAAGAATTATTTTGTGTATTAAAATTAATTAATATTGTCAAGATAGCACACAGAAATAACATAAAAATTTTAAATACCTATATGTGGTCTCCTTTAAATGAGAAAAAACAACCACTTGTTATTATTCAACTGTAAAAATATTTCAAAACGAGTCCAGCAGCTCCTCTGGGGGAATCCCAAGGCGTTCCCAGGCCAGCCGATAAACATAGTCCCTCCAGCGTGTCCTGTGTCTTCCTCTGGGTCTCCTCCCGGTGGGACATGCCCGGAACACCTCACCAGGGAGGCGTCCAGGAGGCATCCTAACCAGATGCCCGAGCCACCTCAACTGGCTCCTCTCGATGTGGAGAAGAGGGATTTTAACCTCAGCACATCATTCATTTTACTGTATACTTTTGTTGGCTGTAAATGGGACCCTGTATACACAGTTTCATTCCACCTCACGTACAACATGTGATGTGAATGACAATAAAGAACCTTGACTCTCACACAGTCTAATATCAAAGCCTCTGTCAGATAACAACGTCCTTCTGTTATGAGCTTGTCACCTCCATCCATTGAAGAGAAAAAGACACAGGTATTAGACAGAGTTTTGTGTGACACCTTAAACAATAATGACAAAACAAGGAAGTCCTATTTAATACTTCAAATTTACTTTTTCCAGCTGGTTTTTATTCAGCTCTGACCTGTTCTGTAACAGATGACTACTACCTTTCGGTTTGTGCATGAAGAAATTGTTTTATATGGTACTACCTGAGCAACATTTGATGGTGTATTTGTAGCTGCTCCTCCATCTGCAGCCTGACTGAGCTCTTCTGGAGTTTAATTCATTTCATATGAAGGTCTGCCTTGACAAGGATAGATCAGAACACAGATCAGTATTAATACAGTAACAGTGACAACACACTAGAAACTTTAAACAGTTTATTTCACAATAACACAGCTGTCCACTCTGTCTAAAATCAGACAACGTTATATAAAAAATATAAACCCAACCTAAACTAGGCTGACCCACTTCTATGAACTAAACACCCGGACAAAATCGTGGCAAAATTTATGGCACAACTCCAACAAAACGAATTTATACACTCACCAGGATGTCTGGAACAAACTAGTAGTTATTTTAGGACATGGAGAAAATTATATCAGGACGTTTCACAGCTGATTTCAGGACATTCATCTCCTTTTTGTAAGGTCCGACACATGAGCTCCCTCGCGCTGCTTCCAGCAGGAAACAGAAACTGAAAGTCCGTTTTCTATCTACTTTCAGGTCGTGTGACCGGACATTACATCCAATAACACTGCATGTTTAGACCATTGCAAAACTGTTACAACCTTCTTAGATTCTAACAAAAAAACGAGAGACAGAGCTTCTTTTAGTAAGGCATTAAAAATGGCAATTTCTTTTGTTTTCTTTCCCACAATGCTGTGCGCCGCTTTGCGCTGCGGACCAGTGACGTCACGCTCCAAAGCTCTATAGGTTGCACCGGTGTATAGGTCGCACCTACGTCACGTCTACGTTAGGGGTGGGCGATATGGCTCAAAAATTATATCGTGATATTTCAGAGTATTATCACGATAACGATAAATTTCGTGATATAACCTAAAAAAAAAAATCAAATGTATTTATTTGACAAAATTAACTTAACATGTTGCTTTGCAGTATTATATAAAAATTTTAAAAACAACAAGGGGTAATTTTACTGAAATTACTTTATTTAGTAAAGTATTTAGTCTCCAAGTAAAACTACACTTGCACTTTAGTTTTTGTGGTGGTTTTTTTAATCTATATTTTGTGCAGACTTTTTCCAATCTAAATAACATTTATTTTTAAAGTGCAGGTGTAGTTTCCTAAAATGAAGTTTGTGTCATTCCTCTGATTCATTTTTTTAAACTGATCTGTCTCTGATGGAGTTGTAATGTATACAGCAGTGTTGTGCATGTATATTACAGAGTGCCAGTGAACGCACCGCGATAGAGCGTGACGTAGGCGCGCAGGTTCGGGTGTGAAAGAAAGTCAGAGAACGGAGCGGTGGAGGATCATGCAGTCTGTTAAGTGTATTTGTGCAGCTTAAACAATAAAGCAACGTCTGCTACAAACCAGCAAGGTTATTGAGCGTGCAGAGAAACATCACAGGAGTGACTGTGGAGCCGCGCGTGTTTTAACACAGCGAGGACACGGCTGCTCAGAGCGGAGCGGGGCGGGGGAGGGGGGGACAGCTGTCCTGCAGAGCAGGGGGGGAGAGAAGCTGACGCGCGCGCCTTTTTTTTTTTTAATAGAGAGAAAGAAAGAAAAGAGAAAGTGAGACAACAAAACAACAATTGTCCACAGAAAGAGCACAAGGCAAACACACCAAACCTCCGTCCACAATCCTGCAAAGCACATGACAGAACACAACAACGAAACATACAAGCATAAAGACTGATAATATTCATGACCTTGCAATAGATTTCTATAAATACACATACCCATACCTACAAATATATATACAATATACATACATATATATTTATATTCATTTATATACCCATCTACATACATCTACTATACATCCCTGCATCCATTTGTGTGTGGTTGTGAGCATGCATAAGTGAATAAGGTTCCTCCAATAGAACATTTAGTAGCGACTGTGAAGCATCAGAGACCCGTCCCCCCAAAGCCCGAGACAGACGAAGGGGCGATCAAAGCCCAAGACCCCAGGAAGGACCCCGAGCCCAGAGTCCCCAGGACCACCCGAACAGGACGAGCCACTCGTCCACTCCCCAGATCCGACCAAGTGGAAGAACCGGACGAACCCCACCAGGGACCACACACAATGACCCCCCGGGGTCAACAGCGACAGTCGACGCGCGTACGTTTTTAACATTTTAGCAGTAACTAATTAGCGTTTTACACCAGTACAGACTGTGAGGGGATGTGCGCAGTTGTTTAAAGCGCTCGGGTGTTAAGGGGCGGGGCGCCCTGACGTATTACGTCATGAAATTAGCATATCATGATATAAGATTTTTGCCCAGGCAAGCTTTTTATACCGGTATTACCGGTAACGATATGATATGGCCCAGCCCTAGTCTACGTAACGAGTCATCCACCGCTGACGCGCCGCGGGACCGCTGAGTCAACCCGGCAATATGGACCGAATGTTTAGCTCTGCTGCTAATGTCTGCCAGAAGCTAACAGAAACTAAACACGAGACGATTCCGTCTCTGAAAACATGAATAAAAAATCGAATTTTATGTCAAATGTTTTCTCCAGGATATAGTTAAGTGCATTGGAGCCTTATAATTACTCTGTAAGCAGAAATAAATATACACCGAGTGTTTAGCTCTGCTGCTAATGTCTGCCAGAAGCTAACAAAGCTAAACACGAGAGGAGTCCGTCTCTCAGAACACGAATAAAAAATCGAATTTTAGGTCAAATGCTTTCTCGAGACCATAGTAACGTACAATAAAGCTCCTATAATTACATTCTGTAAGCAGAAAAAATATACACCGAGTGGTTTTGAAGCTATTTATGACGTAAACAGAAGTAAACAGAAAAAAAAACATGAATGCTAACACGGGAAGTCCGCCTCAGAACACAAATAAAAAATCGAATCTTAGGTCAAATGTTTTCTCGAGACCATTGTAACGTACATTAAAGCTCCTATAATTACACTCTGTAAGCAGAAAAAATATACACCGAGTGGTTTCGAAGCAATTTATGACATAAACAGAAGTAAACTGAAAAAAAACCCGAATGCTAACACGGGAAGTCCGCCTCAAAACACGAATAAAAAATCTAATCTTAGGTCAAATGTTTTCTCGAGACCATAGTAACGTACATTAAAGCTCCTATAATTACACTCTGTAAGCAGAAAAAATATACACCGAGTGGTTTCGAAGCAATTTATAACAAATACAGAAGCTAACAGAAGCTACCGGTAAACACGAGAGGAGTCCGCCTCTGACACACGAATAAAAAATCGAATCGAATCATTGCGCCCCTAGCAGCCGAAAGTGGTACTGCACCATTTTATGCCAAAGGGAAAAAAGGGGAAAAGGGTCGTAACTCAGCCAAAAATAGGTCTAAAAATATGGGAAAAAATCCATAAATAGGTCACACTGGTGTATAGGTCGCAGGCCTTGAAAAACAAACATAAAAAGGTGCGACCTATACACCAAAAAATACGGTACTGATTAAGCTTTTGATTAACGTCTTAACATTTCTAAACAACTCTGAAAAGTTCAACTTGACATATTTTCAACTTTGCCATAGTTCTTTGATTCATCATATGAAGAAGTGACCCGCATTGGTAAAGCATAAACCATGATCATATAATGACAAGAGGTGTTCTGTTAATTGATTCTGAATTAACACAAATTAAAAGGAAGTCTCTTCTGAAATAATATGTGTTTTGATTCAAATAAATGTAATAAAAATAGTGTCCACTCGTCTCTTTGAGAGCCTCAAGAAAAGTGTACCACTAAGAGTTCAGAGAGTTGTGAAAAGGTGTAAATCCAGGTCAGAAATGAGGGTCTATATCACTACACTATGAAGGTGAATCAAACTATGTCAAAGTTCAGAAATATGTCAGAATGATCTTCCAGTCTTTGTTTAAAATGTTAGAGACAGTGTTGGCACGTCGTAGACAAAAGTTGGCGTTCTGTCTCCTTTCATTCTAAAAACAACTCCCTCTGTTATTCTAAAACAAAGTCTCTGGTCCTTGACTTACCAATGAAACGGATAGGAAACTCTGACGTCAAGTTCCCTTCAAAAACTCTATTTCCTGTTTCTTCCCCAGTCTTGTTGGAGAGCTGAACTGGGATGCCTTCTCCTAAAAGCTGTATGGATGTGTGGTCAAACGCCAAAGACCATCGTTCTTCAGCAAGGGTTCACCGCATGCCTCTGTGAAACCTGTACTCGAGCGTAAAGCTCCACTTTGAATGAAAATTCCTTCGAGAGATATTTTATTTTGAAATCAACCAGGAAGTGCCTCTACTTCTGCCGAAAAAGGCAGACGTCAAGGAGACGCTGAATAGGTAAACACGCCGAAGTCCAACTTGGATTTAACCGGACCTACAATCCGTTTTACGTCCAAGGTTGCTTCTCATCTCTTTGCCAGAATGGAGACTGAACATCTGAAATGGTAAAGAGTCACTGATTGTTTACTGGAGCGTACGATAAGTAGCTGGATTCGTGTGGAAGAGTGTCGGTCTGGTTGGAAACTCAAGCTAAATCTCTCCATCTTTCTACTTTATTTCTTCCTCCATTTTTTATCCTCTTCACTTTATCTTCACCAACTTTAAGCTAAGAAGCCCTCAGATTAAGTTATTATAAGACCTTATAAATTAATCTGTTGTTCCAGAGAAATACGTAGAATTATGAATGCATAATATCTATTTGTTTGATGTCTAATTTGCAAGAAATTGAAATCAGTCAATCAACTGTACATGTTAATTTTAGTTGATTTATAATAATAATAATAATAATAATTAATTCAATTTATAACGCACTTTTCATTACTGAAAATCTCAAAGTGCTACACATATATTGAATGCTACACACATTCATAAACCGGTGGCGGCAGACTACCATGCAAGGTGCTTTCCAGTCCTACCGGGAGCAACTCAGGGTTAAGTGTCTTGCCCAAGGACACAACGACACATGGTGCGGGTCCCGGGAGTCGAACCGCCAACTTTCCGATCGGGAGACGACTGCCATTACCACTACACCACGGCCGCCCGTGTGGTCAAACGCCAAAGACCATCGTTCTTCAGCAAGGGTTCACCGCATGCCTCTGTGAAACCTGTACTCGAGCGTAAAGCTCCACTTTGAATGAAAATTCCTTCGAGAGATATTTTATTTTGAAATCAACCAGGAAGTGCCTCTACTTCTGCCGAAAAGTGCCTCTACTTCTGCCGAAAAATATACTGCCATTTATATTAAATAAATGGCAGTATCTTCTGGTATGCCGATTATAATTAACGTTTTCATTGTCGCTTAATGCTCATCTGGTTTACTTTCCATCCTTCATGATCACAAAGTTGTTATATTAATTCTGAAAAGAAAGAGAATCCGTGAATTACTATTCGGACTTGAAGAGTGCTGAATAGGTAATTAATTAAGGTAAAAGTGTGTCAGTTAACATTGACCCTATATCCTTACAAAAGCAACAGAATAGTAATGGGTCTTTAAGTGGGATTTGAAAACCGAGAGGGAGGGGGCCCTTTCTGACGAGCAGAGGTAACTCGTTCCAGAGTCTTGGGTCTGCTACAGAGAAGGCCCTGTCACCTCTGCGTTTAAGACGAGTCCCTGGGACTGTTAAAAGTACCTGGTCTGCTGACCTCAGAGCATGTGGTGGGACATATGGGTGTATCAAATCAGAGAGATAGGCGGGTGCAAGACTGTTCAGCGATTTGTAGACGTATAGGAGAATTTTGGATTCGAAGATGAACCGGTAGCCAGTGCAGGGAGGCGAAGACTGGTGTAATGTGCTCTCTTTTGCCTGTACGGTTAAAAATCAAGCTGCTGCGTTCTGGACCAGTTGTAGTCTTGCAATGGTGGTCTGACTGATACCAAACAGGAGTGAATTGCAGTAATCAAGCCTAGATGTAATTAATGCATGTACAGTATTACTGTCCAGGTTTTTTTGTGGATAATATGGGCTTCAGCTTATACAGTCGCCTCAGCTGGAAAAAACAGGATTTAACTATCATATTTACATGACTGTTGAGTTTCATGGAAGGGTCCATTATCACTCCCAGATTTGTGACTTTTTGTTTTTCAGACAGGGCTAGAGCAGTAAGGTCAATGCAGTGGTTCAAGATTGTGTCATTGGTTAGGAACAATATGGCTTCAGACTTCTTATCATTAAAACTTAAGAAATTTAAAGCCATCCACTCCCTGATGTCACCCAGGCAGTTGAGCAGAGGTTGAATAGAGCATGTACCATTGTTTCTTAGGGGGAAGTAGATTTGACAGTCATCGGCGTAGAAGTGGAAAGTAGGGTTGGGCGATATGGCTCAAAAATTATATTGTCATATTTCAGAGCATTATCACGATAACGATAAATTTCGTGATAAAAAACAGAAATCAAATGTATTTATTTGACAAAATTAACTTAACAAGTTGCTTTGCAGTATTATATACAATTTTTATAAACAACAAGGGGTCATTTTACTGAAATTACTTTAGTAAAGTATTCAGTCTCCAAGTATAAAAATAAAAATGATCTGTTATTTAGATTGAAAAAGTCTGCACAAAATATAGATCAACAAAATCCACCACAAAAACTAAAGTGCATGTGTAGTTTCCTAAAACAACTAAATAAAATAAAGCTTAAGATCTTTTGAGCATAAATGAAACGTACAACAAAATATGTTTTTAAATGAGCTAACTTCCAGAACTTGTGACAAGGCGTCCAGCTGACCCTGAAGCTTGTTAGTGTTTCATCTTCCTCTTTTCCTGCAGGAACGTGTCATTCCTCTGATTCATTTTTCAACTACCGGTAATCTGTCTCTGATCGTGGACGGACTGTGGAGCCGCGCGTGTTTGTAACGACAGTTTAGAGCGGGGGACACGCAGCACCGCGGCTGCTCAGACCGGGGCGGGGTAGACATTTGAGCTGTCTCTACTTGCAGTTCAGAGCAGGGGGGAGAGACATTTGAGACGCGCGCGCGTTGTTTGTTTTTAGCATTTTAGCAGTAACTAATTAGCGTTACACCAGTACAGACTGGTGGAGGGGAAGGGGCGCAGTTGTTTGAAGCGCTCGGGTGTTAAGGGGGCGGGGCGCCCTGATGTATTACATCATGAAATTAGCATATCATGATATAACTTTTTTGCCCGGGCAAGCTTTTTTTACCGGTTATACCAGGAACGATATGATATGGCCCAGCCCTAGTGGAAAGGTATGTTGTGTTTCCGGAAAATAGCACCCGAGTGGCAGTAGGTGTAAGGAGAATAGGAGAGGACCCAGAATGGACCCCTGCGGAACCCCCCATTTAAGTGCCGCCACTTCTTCTTCTTCTTCTTTCAGCTTTTCCCTTTTCAGGGGTCGCCACAACGAGTCATCCTCCTCCACCTCACCCTGTCCTCTGCATCCTCTGTCCTCACTCCAAATACCTTCATGTCCTCTCTAACTGCATCCATATATTTCCTCTTTGGCCTTCCTCTTTGTCTTTTTCCTGGCAGCTGCATTTCTAACATCCTTCTACCAATATATCCACTGTCCCTCCTCTGGACATGTCCAAACCATCTCAGTCTGGCCTCCCTAACTTTATCTCCCAGTTGTTCAACATGTGCTGTACCTCTGATGATCTCATTCCTGATCTTATCCATCCTTGTCACTCCTAAGGAGAACCTCAGCATCTTCATTTCTGCCACTTCCAGTTCTTTCTCCTGTCTTTTTGTCAATGCCACTGTCTCCAGACCATACAACATAGCTGGTCTCACCACTGTCTTGTAAACTTTTCCTTTGACCTTTCCTGACACCTTTTTGTCACAAATTACTCCTGATACTTTTCTCCATCCACTCCATCCTGCCTGGACTCTCTTTTTCACTTCTTTACCACATTTTCCTGGATAGTGGACCCCAAGTACTTGAAGTCCTGAACCTTTGTGACCTCTGCACCTTATAGCCTCACTGTTCCACCAGCCTCCCTCTCATTCACACACATGTACTCTGTCTTACTACAGCTGACTTTCATTCCTCTTCTTTCAAGTGCACACCTCCACCTCTCCAAGTTCTCTTCCACCTGTTCCCTGTTCTCACCACAGATCACAATGTCATCTGCAAACATCATAGTCCATGGGGATTCCTGCCTGACCTCATCTGTTAGTCTGTCCATCACCAGAGCAAACAAGAAGGGGTTCAGAGCCGATCCTTGATGCAATCCCACCTCCACTTTGAAGCTATCTGTCACTCTTACAGCACATCTCACCACTGTCCTGCTGTCCTCATACATGTCCTGTACCAGTCTAACATACTTTTCTGCCACTCCAGATTTCCTCATGCAATACCACACCTCCTCTCTTGGCACCCTGTCATATGCTTTTTCTAAATCCACAAACACACAATGGAGTTCTTTCTGACCCTCTCTGTACTTCTCTATCAACATCCTCAAAGCAAAGATGGCATCTGTGGTGCTCTTTCTTGGCATGAAACCATACTGCTGCTCACAGATAGTCACCTCTTGTCTAAGTCTTGCTTCCACAACTCTCTCCCAGATCTTCATCGTGTGGCTCATCAACTTAATTCCCCTGTAGTTGCTACAACTCTGTACATCACCCTTGTTCTTAAAAATGGGCACCAGCACACTTCTTCTCCATTCTTCAGGCATTTTCTCACCCTCAAATATTCCATTAAATATTTGAGTCAAAAACCTCACTGCCATCTCTCCAAGACATTTCCAAACCTCCACTGGTATGTCATCAGGTCCTACTGCCTTCCCCTTCTTCATTCTTTTCAGAGCTTTCCGGACTTCACCCTCACTAATCTTTCCCACTTCCTGCAGTTTCTATGACCTCCACTCTTCTTTCTCTTTATTTAAGTGCCGCCACTGCAGAACTTAAATCGTTGAGATGGATACACAAAAGGATAAAAGTCAGAGAGGTAGGATCTGAACCAATTGAGGGCTGACCCTGTGATGCCCACCCACTGCTCCAACCTAGCAATCAGGATCTCATGGTCAATGGTGTCGAAAGCGGATGTAAGGTCCAATAGGACAAGCGGCACAGAGTCACCAGTGTCTGTGGATAGGAAGATGTCATTAAAAACCTTCAGTAGGGTAGTTTCAGTGCTGTGGAGAGGTTTGAAGCCAAATTAGAATAACTCAAGGATAGCGTGATCCTCCAGGAATATTGGATCATTTTCCTCGATAAATGACCAAGTATAATATTTTGTCTCATTTGTTTAACTGGGTTTTCTTTATCTACTTTTAGGACTTGTGTGAAAATCTGATGATGTTTTAGGTCGTTTTTATGCAGAAATTTATAAAGTTTTAAAGGCTTCACAAACTTTCAAGTATGTGTGAATTTAAAGTTATAATTGTGCCTGATGTTCACGTTTTCTGTGGTCCCTGCAGATGTTCAGCAGATGGTTCTGATTAAAGAAGCTCCTGAAGTACAGATGCTTGGGGTGGATCAACAGGATCCAGAGACCCTCAACATAAAGGAGGAAGATGAGGAACTGTGGACCAGTCAAGAGGGAGAGCAGTTTTGTGTGAAAACAGAGACTGATGACCCCGGGTTTGCATTCACTGCTGTTCCTTTGAAGAGTGAGGAAGATGAAGAGAAACGTCTATTTTTACAGCTTCATCAGCACCAAGTAAAAGAGGAAGATCTTCCAACCAGCAGTTCAGCTGACCAGATGAAAGCATCAACTGGTGGAGAGGACTGTGGAGGAGCAGAGACTACCAGGAACCCAGATCTAAATACTTATGGAGATGATTGCAGCTCTTCAGAGACTGAAGTCAGTGAGGATGATGAAGGTGATGATGTGAATGACTCTGACTCTCAGCTAAAAGACTTATCAGACTCTGGGTCAGAACCTGAAGACGGTGACAAAGACTGGAAGAAGAGCAGAGCTCCTGAGTCAGGCGTAAACACTGTCAACAAATCTTGCAGCTTCACTGAGCATGGGAAACAATTTCACAAGACAAGTCAGTCAGTGATGTCTTCAAGTTGTTTGGTTGTCAAGGAATGTGTTGAAGTGAAGAAAACTGGAGGCTCAGTCAAGAAAAGACAGTCAAGACAGACCTCATTTAGTTGTAAAGACTGTGGAAAAAGATTTAACAGAAAGGGTAATCTAAACAAACACATGATAGTTCACACAGGACAGAAAGCATTTGTTTGTGATCTTTGTGGACACAGGTTTGGATGTAAGTCAAATTTAAACAAACACATGATAGTTCACACAGGACAGAAAGCATTTGTTTGTGATCTTTGTGGACAAAGGTTTGGACAAAAGTCAAGTTTAAACAAACACATGATAGTTCACACAGGACAGAAAGCATTTGTTTGTGATCTTTGTGGACACAGGTTTGGATGTAAGTCAGATTTAAACAAACACATGATAGTTCACACAGGACAGAAAGCATTTGTTTGTGATCTTTGTGGACAAAGGTTTGGATGCAAGTCAGATTTAAACAAACACATGATAGTTCACACAGGACAGAAAGCATTTGTTTGTGATCTTTGTGGACAAAGGTTTGGACAGAAGTCAAATTTAAACAAACACATGATAGTTCACACAGGACAGAAAGCATTTGTTTGTGATCTTTGTGGACAAAGGTTTGGACAGAAGTCAACTTTAAACAGACACATGATAGTTCACACAGGACAGAAAGCATTTGCTTGTGATCTTTGTGGACAAAGGTTTGGACATAAGTCAACTTTAAACAGACACATGATAGTTCACACAGGACAGAAAGCATTTGCTTGTGATCTTTGTGGACAAAGGTTTGGATATAAGTCAACTTTAAACAGACACATGATAGTTCACACAGGACAGAAAGCATTTGCTTGTGATCTTTGTGGACAAAGGTTTGTATGCAAGTCACATTTAAACACACACATGATAGTTCACACAGGACAGAAGGAATTTGTTTGTGATTTTTGTGGACAAAGGTTTGGACAGAAGTCAAATTTAAACAAACACATGATAGTTCACACAGGACAGAAAACATTTGTTTGTGATCTTTGTGGACAAAGGTTTGGATATAAGTCAAATTTAAACAGACACATGATAGTTCACACAGGACAGAAAGCATTTATTTGTGATCTTTGTGGACAAAGGTTTGGATATAAATCAGCTTTAAACAGACACATGGGGATCCACATCAGAGAAAAGCAGTTTAACTGAATAATAACCTTTGTTTTGTCTTTTTTAATCTCATAAAATAACGCATTCCTTTCAGTAATGTTTTTTCTTTGTACCTTTGTTACCAAACGTTTGATTTTTATATTTGACCACTAGGTGGTGCTTTGATTTTTAATTTGAGAGCATCTGTAAAAATCTAGTTCAACTTACACCAGAAGAGGTACATTTTTCATGGTTAGACATTGAGGAGTCCCGTCTCAACGGTGGACGACAGGTGCAAACAAGCTACACACAGCTAAATGCACAGCAAACAGTTAAAACGTGCTGCAAACACATGAATAATCATAACTCTAAACAAACAACAAACAAATGCAACAGAAAAAAAAGTATTCAATCACAGAAAATAGATGAAGAAACGCACAATAAAAAAACACATGCTGCAAATATTTAAAACACCAAAACAACTGAAAATAAGATGTGCTAAAAAAAAGTATACAGACCACTAGGGGGGCTTGTCCACCAAGTCACATTGGACCAGAGCCCCTGTAAATACATTTGAGCTGAGCTGCCACTTTCTAAAGTCATAATACTGTAACGTTGTCGCGGTCACTCAAGCACCAGACGTTCTGCTTCAGCCAACGCTTTATTCAGGAACATAAATAACAGGTAAACTCAGAGTCACTGTTTGGCCGTGACCCACGCCAGAACTCCTCAGCTTCACAACAGGTGCATCCGAACAGAACCGCCAACCTCTCACAAACCCCGCCCCATCTAATTTCCCAACAACCCCTGCGTCATAAACAGGACATGTCAAACCTTAGAACCAGTAAGAGTGTAACAGGAATAATTAACACTTAACATGACTCTTCAAGGATCATTACACTGCCCCCCCAACAAAAAGTTCCTTGTCCTCGAGTGAACAACACAGTCTCTAAGGCGGGGAGGTAGTTGGCGTTGCCTCCTTGGCCTCTTAGGGCTCCGAGAGGCAACAGGAGGTGTAGGGACAGGTGGTGAAGACAGCTCCTGTTGCGAGTCCAACTGTACATGAGCACGAGGACTTTGCACACGTCCTTGCAGGAAAGTGGGGAAAGAATGTCCTCTATAGGGAGCCATTCTGTCCCTGTGTAAGACCACCTTCCTGCCTTTAGGGGGCAACTGCACCATGTCGACCACCTCCCCCACTTGTTCCAGAACATTGCAGGGCCCCACCCAACTGCTGTCCAGTTTGGGGCAACGCCCTTTTCTTCTCCTTGGGCTGAAGACCCACACCAGCTCCCCAGCAAGGAAGTGCCTTCCTTTCGTGGTGACATCATAATTTCTCTTTTGGCGCAGTCCCGCCTTCGCCAGCTGGTCTCTGGCAAAGGAATGTGCCGACTCCAACCGGTCCTGTAGTTTCCTTGCATAGTCTGGACCTGGTTGTGCCTCTGGTGCATCAGGGGGCCTTCCAAAAGCCAGCTCAGCAGGGGTCCTCAGCTCCCTTCCAAACATGAGCAGGGCAGGTGTGCACCGAGTTGAGTCCTGGACTGCTGACCTGTAGGCCATGAGAATGAGGGGGAGAAGGGTGTCCCAGTCCCGCTGGTGTTCCGAGGTTAGGATAGCTAGCTGCTGGGCCAGTGTCCTGTTAAACCTCTCTACCAGGCCATCACTTTGTGGGTGGAGTGGGGTGGTGCGGGTCTTCTTAATCCCCAGGGGTTCACACATGGCAGTGAACTCCCTGGATTCGAAGTTTTGACCCTGATCGCTGTGAAGGGTCTCTGCTGGCCCAAACCGGCTGAACATCCCCTCCACTAATGCGTCAGCCACAGTCTCGGCCTCCTGGTCTAGGATGGCATATGCCTCCGGCCACTTAGTAAAATAGTCCATGGCAATGAGTACATAGCGGTTTCCCTTATCTGTGTACGGAAATGGGCCCATGATGTCCACAGCCACTCTTTCCATCGGTGCCCCCGCTGGTTGCTGTTGAAGCTGGGCGCGGGACTGGTCCAGCGGCCCCTTGTGCGAGGAACAGGAGTTGCAGCTGCGGCAAAAGTCCTCTACATCCCTCCGTTGCTGGCCCTAGTAGTAGCCTTGGCGGAGGCGGCGCAGGGTCTTGGTGACACCAAAGTGCCCAGAGCCTAGGCTTCCATGACTGGCTCCCAGCACCGCTGGCCTCAGCGATCTCGGCACCACAACCTGCCACCTCTCCTCCCCGGTGGCCGGATCCTTCCAGGCACACTGCAACACCCCTTCACTCAGCCTCAGAGTATTGAACTTGGCCCACAACCCTTTTGTGGCGATAGACAGCCCAGTAACCTCATTCCAGTTGGGACGCTGCTCGCCCTCAAGCCATTGTAGGACTGGCAGCAGGTCGGTATCTTGCTCCTGTTTTGTCCTCCACTCTGTCACATCAACCACTTGGAGCACCCTGCACGAGAGCTGTGCTGTGCCATCTGTTGCTGTGAGCTCCTTCTCTTCTTGCTTTTCACAATGACGACAGCCTGCTGCAGCACATGGACGGCGAGACAGAGCATCCGCGTTGGAATGGCATGCTCCTGCTCTGTGCTCCACAGTGAAATTAAAGCCCTGGAGCTCCTCCAGCCAACGAGCCACCTGCCCCTCTGGCTCCCTGAAGGACATCAGCCACTGGAGGGCAGCATGATCTGTTCTGATAATGAATGGTGTGCCACACAGGTAGTACTTAAAATGTCTTACCGCCACCATCACTGCCAGAAGCTCTCTCCGTGTAACGCAGTAGCGTCGCTCACTCTTATTCAGGATATGGCTGTAGTACGCTACCACTTTCTCACCATTGGGTCCAACCTGCAACACCACTCCCAGTCCCACTTTACTGGCGTCTGTATCCAAGACAAATGGCAGGTTGGGGTCGGGTGGGGCGAGGACCGGAGCCTCTGTCAGGGACTTGTTTAGGGTGTCGAATGCCTGCTGACAGTCTTGGTTCCAGGTGAAGTCGTAATTTTTCTGCAACAGGCGGAAGAGTGGTGCAGCTATTGAAGTGCAGCTATTTTTTTTTCTTCTTTCAGCTTTTCCCTGCGTTAGGGGTCACGCATGCGTCTCGGAGCGGTGCATCCAGGCGGACCTGAGCAGAGCGGAGGTAGTAGAAACTGGACTCGCTCAGCTGCGACCTGCGGAGCGGGGCGGAGCCGGACCGCATGTAGTGTATTTTTGGCGTAACTCTGATACCTATACCAAGCTCGTACTGCGGTAGTACAGTAGGTAGACTAGTGACCGCAATACTGGAAGGTATTATAGCGATTACAGTCGTGGCGCATTTGCTTTATTTGACTATGTCTCTGCAAACAGAAAGTAAAAACCACTGGTTGCTTAGATTATCCGTATTATTCGGATGGGGCCTGATATGGGGAGTCTGTTCCGTGCTATATTGGAGTGGACTCTGCACCACGGTACCCATCATAGTCTGGATGATGACTTATGGAGCCGTTTTCGAACTTAGATCCAGAAAACTCCCTGCTGTACCGGAGGCAAATGAAAATCGTAGGCCCTCCATATATCGAAACATGTGATTCCTAACGATACAAGAATACAATCAGTATAACCAACAACGCTTAAACCCCATCCCCTCGCAAAGCTTTTTAGTTAAACTTAATTATTGACTTTATTACTCATTTTTATATATACAATTATTAACAGTAATCACTAGTTACTAGTGTTAGAATGATTACTTAGTCACTCTTACACATTTACTCAGATAATCTAGGTGACATCAACTGACGAGGTTCTCTCAGATGGTCGTTGGTCAGTGTTGAGAACCTCAGACGAAAGTATGACACCATTTATAGAGTTCTTATTTTTCCTACATTTGACTGAGTGAGTTATGGTAGTCTAGTTTTCACAATCATTTGATAGTACTTTTTGAAAACTAGATCGTGGCCCAAGGAGGCATGTAGAACCTGTAAAGGATTGGGTCCGCCGGGGTGGCGTTTTTGTTCCTTTTTGCCAAACTCACCAGTCCTACATTCTTTTAAACACCTAAACTCACATAAAAGTAAGGTAGGGGTGAAAGGAGTGTTGATGGTCCAGATGAAGCTGGACGTAACTTTGTTAACGAGGTCCCTGGTGTTTAACTAAGGATAAAGGATTAAGAATTGATCCTTAAGGGATTAAGGATAAAATTAATTGGATTCATGTTTACCTTAGCTGGGTTCTATGGAAACGGATTACCCGTATCCTGGTTACTGAACAACAGAGCAGATAAGCAAGCACTTGGGAGTAGTCACAATTTCAAATAAAGAATATACTCATGTGAGCTTATGATAATAATACAGGTAGTCCCCGACTTACGAGCGAGTTCCGTCCCTAGGGGGCGCTCGTATGTCAAAAATTCGTAAGTAGGATCACATAGTAAAAAAAAAAATTTTTTTTTTTTTTTTTTTTTTTTTTTTTTTTATAAATGAATACATGTACAGTACTGGACAGTCACCAAGCACTTAGCCTATCCTAACACAGTTTTTAAAGATGAAGGAATAAGTTGAATTGTCTCCCTTTCACATAAAGGGAGCAAGCTCCCTATGGAGCCTGCAGGGAGGAGGGAGACAATTCAACTGACTCCTTCATCTTTAAAAACTGTGTTAGGATAGGCTAAGTGCTTGGTGACTGTACAGTACTGTACATTTATCTATTTATTAAAAATATACAGTATATACAGTATTTTTATTTTTTATTGTTTTTTATTTATAAATAGATAAATGTACAGTACTGTACAGTCACCAAGCACTTAGCCTATCCTAACACAGTTTTTAAAGATGAAGGAGTCAGTTGAATTGTCTCCCTCCTCCCTGCAGGCTCCATAGGGAGCTTGCTCCCTTTATGTGAAAGGCAGACAATTCAACTTATTCCTTCATCTTTAAAAACTGTGTTAGGATAGGCTAAGTGCTTGGTGACTGTCCAGTACTGTACATGTATTCATGTATTTAAAAAAAATAAATAATGTCTGTTTAGTGGGACTCATCGAGCGCTCGTAAGTCGGGGACTACCTGTATAATGAATAAGGGTTTTTGTTGAACTTGATTTGTAATAATCCTTTTTAACAATTGAATCGTGTGTTTGAATGTATTATGATCCTAACAAATGTATGATGAATCTGATGTGACTTTCAAAAGAGGAACTGGAACGAATGTGTAATCAACCTGTGATGGAGTGTTCCTCCTTCGCTTAAGCAATACACCAGAGGCTTCGAGCAGAAAGGTTTTTATTACCTAATAAGGAATAACAAAGAGAGATAGCTCACAGCCAGGACTTCATCAGGCCTGCCTATAAGCGCACTAAAGGTGACCAATGAGAACAAGGTTTCTTCCCCCTCTCTAGGGAGACTGAAGTGTATAAAAAGTCCTGAATTTAGTAGCTGAGGGCTGAAGTTCATCCTGAAGTCAAAGTATCCAGATGCTGACGACTGATCTCGGAGAAGAAGGCGACGGACGAGCTGCCCAGCTGATCCTAGAGGGTACCGGTGATCCGAGGGGGAGAACTCCACTCTTTCTCTTCGGCCGAGGAGATTGAGAGAGTATTTCCCTCCAGAACTCAGCCCGGATCTGAATACCTGATCCCTCGGTTCTGACCAGCTGAAGGCACGCAGAGGCGAGCCTTACCTACGAAGGTGAGGTGATTGCTCACTTATGGGACCTCAGGGTTTCTGAACAAAAGTTATGCTACGGAGACGCTTCTCCAATCCTGCCTTAACCGAGAATTTAATTCAAATTAGATTAACAGCAGATAAAATAGCCGATAAAAAGCCAATTAGCTTCTCCTTTCTAATCGCTCGAAGTTGTAGGTGGTTGCTTGAGTTTAAGGACAAATATTTTTACTGGATGAGGATTTAGATTAAAGATAGCAAGGGTTGGGTTGATCTGAAGACACAAAGACAAGTAAATCTGAAGCGACGAAGACAAAGAAGAAGGATCCTCCCTTGTCCGCCTCAAAGGGACCTGAGGAGGAACAACTTTCCAAGGATCCCCTTCCCAAGATGATCCCGCATCAAGACCAAAAATCCATCCGGTTTAATGTTCCTCGTATCTAAGAATTTACATATACTCAAGTTGATCCTTTGTATCGCTATGTTATAACGTTGTTCCTTTGCAAATTTACTCAAATTAAAGAGCAGAGCAAAACGTAAAACTCTCGTCTCTAGTTTAATGAATTCTTGTTCTGGATTTCTAACGCTTGGTTCAAATGAATAACAACATTAATAGGAGGTTTTAAAAGGTTAGACATTAGCACGATGAGTAAATAAAACATCGCCCTAGGGTCCAATCTTCTGGATTCTAAAATTTACTGGTCCAATAACAATTGCAAAGCTCAAAAGGAGAGAAGCCGCCGTGAATGCTAGTTTCCTTACGCTAACCTCTCCAGTCCCCCGCAGCTAAGGTGGAGAGACGTGTAGGGTGCGAATAGGGCTGAGACTAGCAAATGGAGGTGGTTAATTGACCAGTTGAATTCTCTCATCATCAGCCTTAAGTCGGAGCTGTCCCCTGTAGTCACAGGTAATACCTACACTCAGGGATTAGTTCGAGAGACCCTCTTAGAAGGTAGGCTTCAGTAGGGACCTGTTACGCACCTCGTAGCTACCCTGCTGACCCCATAGAGCACGACAATAGTGTTATTATTTCTTTTATTAATTGTGTTATTATTTATCTCCTGACTTTTGTGCTGTGAAGAACCCAGAGAGGGTTATTTGATTGTGCTTTCTGGAAAACAATACATTTTTACATTTAGGCACTCCTGCAATCATCACACTTTTTCCTGTTACAAACTGACTCCGGTCCCCCACCAGAGAAGGGAAAAGTTATGTGGCCCTCACAGGAAAAAGTTTGGGGACCCCTGCGTTAGCATCTCGTGTGCGGTCGCCTGTTTGGGAACGTTATGGCTTTCTTGTTAAAAGACGAGCGCACATCCAAAGCTGTGTGTGGACATTGTTTCACGAAGACTGGATCTGCATCAGCAACACGTCTAACATAAACTTGCTTGAAACGTCATCTGAACATGAACAAAGAAAAGCAGCTTGTAACAGAAAGACAGCTAACAGCAGCTGCATTTAAACAACTTCATCAGGTAAATCAGATCGGTCCAAGGCAATAACACAAACTGTATGAGTTTTTAAATCTCTGAATATAAGTCTGAATGTTGTTCATGCGCAGGCTTTAAAGTTCTTGAGTGTCACTACGAACATCCATCATGTCAACAGTTTAGATAAAAAGTTCAGAGCTTTATGAAAAAACTAAAACTGATATTGTCAACAAGCCTTGGATCTGATTAAAGCCCTGATGATGATGAGTGTGAGATTCAACCGTTCAAGGGGTATTGTTTTTTATTATAATTATCTAATTAATATTTTTTATTTAAAATCATAATCTTATTAACTTTTTTTTTTACCTCTTTGTGTTTTATTTCCAGTCTGGGACAGAGGTAGCAGCTGTCTTCTTCCTCTTCAGGGACAGACATCCACCAGAGATCACCTGCAGCTAAGAAGTGTGTGATGACTGAACTGAACTCTGAACTTTTCCAGGACCTGTATTTATTAAGATTTTTTTATTGTTAATATAGTTTATTTATTATAAAGAGTGCTGTTTATTTAAAATATCATCCAAATGGGTCACTTTTATTTATTTTTATACAAACGTATTTTTGGCATATTTTCAAAATAAACATTTTGTAAGTCTTTATTTTGTCTTTTTTTTTTGTACCGAAAATAAACCGAACCGAGCCCTCCTTGTAATTGAACTGAACCGAAATGTGATTTTAGCGTACCGTTACACCCCTATTGACTCATTAGACTGATCCAGATCCATAAAGTGACCCGGATTACTTTAGTGACTCATTAGACTGACCCAGATCCATAAAGTGAACCGGGTTACTTTAGTGACTCATTAGACTGACCCAGATCCATAAAGCGAACTGGATTTACCAACTTTATTGAAATCCTAAATACCGTACCATACCATACCACTTTATTTATAGAGCACTTAAACAGACACAAGGCCAACCAAAGTGTTGAATGACCACTCCAATGCAGTGAGCACCAAATGAAGCTGCACATGGGGCTAAATCAGGCGCGAGGGTATCACTTCCGGGTGACGTCAGCAGATTGGCCTCTTTGTTTTCCTTTGTGTTGAGAAGCTACGTCTGGATTTAGCTCTGTGATTTATTTAAATTACTGATGAAAAAAGACTTCTCGTGAGTCAAATACTTTATTCTGTGATTTAGTTCCAAGCTGCTGCTACCAGAGGCGTGTAACACTGCAGCTTCTTGTCTGTGGAGAGTAAGTTAGTTCACTGTTAGCATGTGTAGCTGTTACCATCTGCAGCCGTTATCATATGTAGCTTTTAGCATCTGTAGCTGTTAGCATCTGTAGCTGTTAGCATGTGTAGCTGTTAGCAGCTGTAGCTTTTAGCATCTGTAGCTGTTAGCATGTGTAGCTGTTAGCATCTGTAGCTGTTAACATGTGTAGCTGTTAGCATGTGTAGCTGTTAGCATGTGTAGCCGCACGTGCTTGGATAATCTAGTCTCGTGACTGTGTGTGTGTTTTTCTGTGTAGGAGCAGGAGCTTCATGTCAGACCTCCACCAACCACATGTTTTTTCTCTAACAGGTATGGTTGTAATTTCTAGTAAAATTGTTCAATATTATACTTCGGTCCAGCAACCTCCACATCAGAAAGTCAGCGCTCACACGGTTTGGTTGTGCACGCGCTAACACCATGAATTAGATTGTCATGCTTGCGAACGGCACAACACTACTTCGTGCTGACCTGGACCAAGTTAAACAGAGCGTCAAAGAGGTAGAAGACGGCCTATCAACCTGGTCCGATGAAGTAGTTACTCTACGCACCACCGTAATGGGACTGAAAGAAGAAGTGAACAAGCTCAAAAAGAAATGTGATGACATGGAAGGGCAAATGAGAAGATGCAACGTGCGGATTATTGGAGTTCCCAAGATGCCAGAATCCAGCACCACGACAGCGGTAGCTAACATGCTAATGGAGGTGCTACAGTTGGATAAAGTGCCACTTATTGATCGAACTCATCGCACTGGAGGTGGGAACAAGTCAGGCGGTAAGCCGCGGGTCATTGTCGCTAAGCTGCACTATTATCAAGATTGTGTGGAAATATTACGTTGGGCCCGGAGCCGCGGCCCTCTTCACTTCAAAGAGGCACCGATCTTCATCACATCAGACTACACAGCAGCTGTGGCCAAGGCCCAGGCGGCGTTTACAGAGGTGAGGAGGCTTCTTTGTGACTGACGAGATGTTTGCTACAGCCTGCTTTTTCCTGCACGGTTCCACATCACTTATGGAGAGGAGGAGAAGGAGTTCTTGGATGCCAATAAAGCCATGGATTATGTTAAAAAGAAAATCATCTCAGCAATGGCCAGTGAGGACCAGCGTTGATAGCAGGTCCAATCCCCACCGATCCATTGTTCCTGTCAGGTTGTATAGAACTTTTTCAACATTATATGACCCGTGTTTTTTTTATTTTTATTATTTATTTATTTAGTTAATCTCAGACTCTATTCCGAGGGACAACATCCTTTTTTTCTGGACTGACTTCTGGCTGTCTCTTTTTTTTAAAGTTTTTCTCTTCTTTGTGTATGAAAGTTTAGCGGAGAGACTTTCCAGATCTTGGTTAGTGATATGCTCGTTTTATACGCAACTAGGAGCACAAAATAGCAATTGTACTTTAAAATAAGGAAACCTTTATTTTATTCTACTTTAATTTTTTAATTATTGAGGCGGGAGCCCAGGCAGGGAGCTTGGTTCCCTAGTATAAGCACACATGTGTGGATTTTGTTTTTGTTTATGTTTGTTGGGCTCTCCGTGTTCTTTAGGAGAGAGGAGTGGGACTATACCGGATCTATCTATTTTTGAGAGTGTTTTTTTATTGCAGGTATCTTTTTGTGATGGTTTGTGGGTATCGCACTACCAGTGCTGGGCAGCGCTAACCCAAAAATTAGTTCCACTATTTCTAAAGCACTAATTAATTTATTTAGGTCCACAATTTCAAAAGCACTAATGTCTTATAAAAATTAGGGGAAGCTAATTCTAAACCGCTAATTCTAAAATAAAACACCATCAGACAAGAAGCAAGTTTTAAGTTGTTTGTATTGTACTATGGACTTAGGAAGGTATTTATAATAATATTGTTTGTAATAATAATCATTTTCTTTGAGTATAACCAATAGACAGGAAGGTATTTATAATAATATTCAGTGTTTCCCCTACCATTATACAAGCGGGGTGCCCCACCCCGCCAACAGAACTGAGCACCCCGCCTACCAAACCGAACTTGCCCCCCCACCCGGCACTGACATAGCACTAAGCTGCACAAAATACAGGCTCTCTAGCTAAAAAGCTAAAGGGGCCTCTTCCCTCATGCTGAAAGCTCCCTACCCCTGCTCAAAAACTGTTGGTACAAGCTTCGCTCAGACATGTCTCCATCCCTCCCCATCAACAAAAATTATGGATGAGATGAGCACCCCGCCATGGCAAGTTAACTAGGGGAAACACTGATATTGTTTGTAATAATACAGTAATCATTTTCTTTGAGTATAACCAATAGACAGGAAGGTATTTATAATAATATTGTTTGTAATAATAATCATTTTCTTTGAGTATAACCAATAGACAAAAAATACACACAACAAAACAGACCCTGATTACACCCAAGAGTTCTTTTTTTTTTCTATTTTAAATCAGTTCTTGAATCCCGGATGATTAAAGGTCCATCAATAATCTGGTAGTTTGTAGTTCATGATCCAGGGTAATAGGTCCAGAAAAAAACAAATAGTTTGGTGCAATTTAAGTCCTACCGCACAGCTGTGGTGGTCCGGTAGCTTGCCAATGCCATCCTGGGTGGGAACAGGGGTTGAAAAAAACCCTGACCTAAACAAGGTCATAAACAAAACAAAAATTAGCATTACTTTATACACAGGACTAAACTGTTATCAAAATTTCTATAGGCAGTCAACAGATTTAATGAAAAGTAAATAAAATGATCCTAAAAGGATGAAATTACAAAAATCAAAGGATTTATTTAATACTTTACGTACATATATTCTATTCGGCCAGGAAATGAGAATGATCTAAAAAAGCTAAGTCTGGTCCTCTGGACATTCAAAAAAACAAAACAAAACAAAGCAGTGACTTTATAGCACAAGGTTTTTCTGAGCTTAACCGGTTAAAATGGTCAAATCTGTTGGATTTAAAAAAATATTTCGCATTTGCCCTCTTCAAAATGGCGGCCGCAAATGGCGAAATATTATTTTTTAAACCAGCAGATTTGACCATTTGAACCGGTTAAGCTCAGAAAAACCTTGTGCTATAAAGTCAGCTAAGAAGTATATTTTTCTCAGCAAAGAAATAATTGTTTTTACCGTGTTTTCATGGAAAGTCCTTATCGTCTGTGGCCGTCGCGGCCGCCATTTTGAAGAGGGCAAATGCGAAATACTTTTTAAAATCCAGACGCGTCGGGTAGGCCGCTGAGAAACATCCATAAGTTCACCCTCCATGTTAAAAACTCTTCGTCTGACTCTTCGAAAACAAGCAATAAGGCTGCAGAGTAACACACTGGCTGCTAACTGCTGTAGAGAGAGCACACACCAAGAGACTGAGGGGGACGCTTTTTAGTGACGGACCACATCCGGTGCTGTCGTCCGAGCTTGTAAATACGTTATTTCGTTTTTACTGATAGATAATTAGTTATTAGCGGTATTGCATTGTAAATAAAAATAGCACAAAATCGCTTATGAATTATAAAAGTTAGTCAATCCACAAAAACGCTGACAAAAAGTTTAGGTCCACTGTAAGCGGATTAGCTCTTTAGCGCTCCCTAGCGGTCTGCGCCCACCACTGCGCACTACAGTCCGATTGATAATACATGAGCAGTCCTAATACTAACAGGTTCGTTAACAGTCATCCAGTTAAACTCTGTTTGGAGTAATATACGTTTCTTAAGTGACTCTTATGTAAAAGTGTGACAGCACTCCCTGTCTAATTGTAGAATCTGATCAGTTAGCAATTTTAGCCGTTCGGCATCTTTCTTCTTTTTATTTGCACATTAAGAAATAATTTGGCCCCTTAATATCTTAATGGTCCAGTGAAATATAGAAAAGTTATGACACACTTAAGACAACTTGATGTTAAGGTGGCTTTCTTGCAGGAGACCCTTTTGCGTAGAGCAGACAGTGTACATCTTGACAGAAGATGGTCTGGTCAGGTGTTTCAGTCTAACTTCCAATCTAAATCAAAAGGGGTTGCCATATTAGTCAGTAAACAGGTGTAATTTACAGCATCCAGTGTTAAAACAGATGCTGCTGGACGCTTTGTTATTGTGGTGGGAAAACTGTATGCACTTCCAGTCATTTTAGTCTCAGTATATGCTCCAAATTGGGATGATCAAACATTTTTTAATACACTTTTTTCAAATATTCCTGATATTTCCACACATAATCTCATAATTGGGAGAGATGTGAATTGTGTGCTGTCATCTCTTGATCGTAGTACAGTGGGAAATATCTCTATTTCTAAATCTGCCCAGTCAATTAATTAATTTCTTAATTCTTACGGTGTGGTTGACGTGTGGCGTTTTCAAAATCCGACTTCGAGACGTTATTCGTTTTTCTCCCCTGTTCATAAGAGTTATTCACAAATTGACTATTTTTTCCTTGATAAACGGATTTTACCTTTAGTGAAGGAATGTGATTATGGAGCTATTGTCATCTCTGATCATAGCCCACTCAAAATGAAACTCAACGTCCCTGTTACACAATTAGTCTATCGCCCTTGGCGGCTTAACCCCATACTTTTGTCTGATGAAGACTTTGTCAAGTTGCTCGCATCCGAAATTAAGTTTTTTATTGATGTTAATCGGACTCCTGGGATGCCACTTGGCACTGTCTGGGAATCATTAAAGGCTTATTTAACATCTTATCTACCCAGCAGGCCGAATATTTAATATCCAAATCTAGGTGGGGCTACTATGATCATGGTAAGAAGGATGGACGACTTCTTGCACAGCAGTTATGGCAGCGTTAGGCTAAACAGGATATCCCAGCAATAAATGATGATTATGGTGTAAAATGTTATGATAATGCAGGAATTAATCAATGTTTCAGCAAATTTTACCAATCTTTGTACACCTCTGAAGCCTCACTTAACCCAACTGAATTGGATGATTTTTTTAAAGATGTCAAAATTCCTTCACTAAGCTCTGACCTGTCTAATGAGTTGGAGAGAGATTTTTCTTTAGCTGAGATAAAGTCTGCAATTAATAACATGCTAAATGGAAAATCTCCAGGACCCGATGGCTTCGTGACAGAATTCTTTAAGACATTTTCAGATTCACTCTCTCCCTTGTTATTATCAGTTATGGAGGAATCATTGGCCACACAATTATTGCCATTATCTATGCGTCAAGCTGTAATCTCATTGCTTTTAAAGAAAGATAAAGATTATCTGAGCTGCAGTTCATATCGCCCGATATCGCTTTTAAACACGGATGCAAAAATTCTTGCAAAGATGTTGGCGAATCGAGTCGAACAGATCATCCCTACAATCATCTCACCTGACCAGACTGGTTTTGTTAAAAATCGTCACTCCTTCTTTAACATCAGATGGCTGTTTAGTGTGTTGTACACCTCCGCCCCACCCGGTCATAACTGTGATGAGATTTTAATTTCGCTGGATGCTGAGAAAGCGTTTGACCGGGTGGAGTGGAACTATCTCTTCAAGACCTTAGAGATGTTTCATTTCGGTCCTAAATTTGTCTCGTGGGTGAAGCTGATTTATACCATGCCAATGGCAGCTGCACGTACTAACAGTAATCTATCCAGCTACTTTGAATTGAAACGTGGTATAAGACAGGGATGCCCACTCTCGCCACTCTTATTCGCAATCGCGATTGAACCACTCGCAGTGGCCTTGAGGAATAGTCCAGAAATTAAAGGTATCAACCGGTTTGGCACTGAACATAAGGTTTCCCTACATGCTGATGATACACTTCTTTATATCTCAGATCCCTTGTCTAGTATTCCTGAGTTATTTCTTTTACTTCAAAAATTTGGAAACATATCTGGCTATAAGGTTAACCTTCAAAAAAGTGAATTGATGCCTGTGACCCCAATAGAAGAGGAGCATATGGGTCCAGTTCCTTTCATTATCAGTTCTGTCAAATTTAAATACCTTAGTATTTGGATTACTCACAGCCACAAAGATCTCTATGAAGTAAACTATCTGCCTCTTCTGATGAACCTTAGGAAGGACATTGCTACATGAACATCCCTGCCTCTATCCCTGGGGGTAGGATCAATGTGATCAAGATGGCAATATTACCCAAACTACTCTATCTATTTCAGAGCATACCAGTCTTCCTCACTAGGACCTTCTTCTCCAATCTAAATAGTGAATTGTCGTCGTTCATTTGGAATAAAAAACATCCACGAATAGGCAGTAAGATGCTGCAAATACCCTGTGGTCTTGGTGGTTTGTCACTCTCCAATTTTTTTATATTATTACTGGGCGGCTAACATCAGAGCTTTACTGTATTGGTTGAGAGAGGACAATCCGGCTCCTACCTGGGTAACTTTAGAGAGGAATTCAATCACATCTAGCTCTCCCTCTGCTTTAGTCTGCTCCCAGTTACCGTTCAATAAACCAGTGTCAACTTATACGTCTAATCCAGTGGTAACTCACACAATAAAAATCTGGAATAAGTGCAGGAGGTTTTTTAATAAGACAGAATTATCATTATCTGCTCCAATATCAAATAATCACATGTTTGCTCCCTCACTAATAGACTCTGCTTTCAATATTTGGGGTTCAAAGGGAATAACTTCTCTATATGATCTTTATATAGACAATAGATTTGCCTCATTTGAACAGCTAACACAGAAATTCGACATCTACAAGTCACAGTTTTTCAGGTATTTACAATTGAGACATTTTGTAATGTCAAACTCTGGATGCTTTCCTCTACGTCCTCCAGCTTCTCTTTTAGATGAAATTCTGATGTGTAAGTCAGTAACAAAACGTTCTATGAGTAAAGTTTATTCCTTGCTTAGCTCATATAATGATACCAACTTAGACTCTTTGAAGTGTAAGTGGGAGACGGACTTGGAGGAATACATTTCAGACACAGTTTGGCAAAAAATTATTGAAAATATCTATTCGTCCTCAATATGTTTGAACCATGTTGTAGTTCAATTCAAGGTAGTACATCGTCTACATTGGTCTAAGGCAGTGCTTCTCAATTATTTTCTGTTAAGCCCCCCCAGGAAGAAGAATCCGGTCCGCGCCCCCCTACTCTCCGCTGCGACTATAAATACGGTGGCTGTAATAACCTCGCACATACCAAAAGAGGGTTAAAAAGAAAAAGGTTTATTATACGTCCACTGTAGTATAATTTGTATATAAAATTGTGATTCTCAATTCAAGTCCTCAGGCCTCCCTACTCTGAATGTTTTAGATGTGCCTATTCCAGAACAGCTGATCCACATGATTGCATGACCTCTTCTGCAGCCACCAAGCCCTGCAGAAGCAGGTGTGCAGAGGTAAAATGGCATATGCAATAAGGTTAGTAAAAATAATATACAGTATATATCAGCAGTAGTGTAGATATAAAAAGTAGTGCAATTTGTCCTCAGTACTTAAAACTTCTTCTTGGACCTGCTCCCCCAGGTGGGACAGGTGCCTGGAAGAAGACCAGACTTAGCTTTTTTAGATTTTTCTACCTGGATTATTGAGCATGCATCAGGGAGTCCCTGGAAAAGTTCAGAGTTCAGTCACACACTTCTACTGGAGGTGATGTGGTGGATTTCCCTGAAGAACACAAAGAGGTAAAAAAGAAAGAGTTAATAAGATTATAACTTTAAATTAAAAAAAGTTATATAGATGATAATATTAATAAGACAACAATACTGTACCTCTTCTTGAATGGTTGTTATGAGGCGGTTAAATCGCTCGGTCATCATCCTCATCAGAGCTCCAGGGCTTGTTGACATCAGATTTAGTTTTTTCATAAAGTGATGAACTTTTTTACTTTCGGTTCTGGAGTGGAGCTTCAAAACAGTCTGAAGTGTTGACATGATGGATGTTGTGGCTGAGCTCACGAACTTTAAAGCCTGCACATCCACCCATAGCTTTAAATACTTCTACAGCTGTGACTGTGATCTGGACCGTTCTGATTTACCTGATGGAAGTTTAAATGCTTCTGTTAGCGGTGTTTGCAACAAGCTGCTTTTCTTGCTTTTAGAAGAGACGTTCACATTGGGATGAAGCTGTTTCAAGTCCGTTACGTGTTGAGAGAAAAAAACGTGCTGCAGCTGCAGATCTAATCTTGTTTGTTCTCTCGTGGCGAAGCGCTCCGCTCCTCTGCACGTTCGCACCAGTCTCCATGAAACAACGTCCTGAAACGCTCGTCTTTTTAAACAAGGAAGCCATAACTTTCCCAAACAGGACACCGCAGTGAGAAGCTAATGCTACGCGTGCTACAGATAATAGCGCCGTGCTGAAACACGCCTAGGAATTTTAGTTCCGCGGCGCAATAAGAAAATTCAAAACTGGGTCACAAGAGCCCGGGCCCCCCCTGGCATCGCACTGCGCCCCCCCAGGGGGGCGCGCCCCACTATTTGAGAAACGCTTGTCTAAGGACAGATTAAGCAAATTCAAAAGGGACCTCGACCCGACGTGTGATCGTTGCAAACAATCTTCAGCCACACTTTTACACACATTCTGGACTTGTCCAAAGTTACATGGATACTGGCAAGGCATCTTTGACACTTTTTCAGGAACATTTGGAAAAACTGTTCATCCATCACCACTCATCTCTCTCTTTGGGGTGGCTGTAGCAGAGGCCTCCTTCAGCAAACATCAGAGGTCTGTGTTAGCTTTCTGCTCTCTACTGGCTAGAAGACTCATTCTTCTTCGATGGAAGGATCCACATCCTCCAGTATATGGACACACACTGGTTAAGAGAGGTTATGTCTTACATCCATTTGGAGAAGATAAGATATACTGTTAGAGGATCTGTAAACACATTCTATGATATCTGGCAGCCATTTATATCCTACGTAGAAAATATTTCAGCAGATAAATTTGTGTAAAGGCCAAATGTCGGCTCCTTTTACAAACCTGTGCTTTGTATTGATTGATGTCTGAATATAAGGTGGATACTTGTTGGGGTAGTTGATCCAGTATAGGAGGGGAGGTGAGGTGGGGGAAGGGTTTTTTGCTGTATGTGTCTTTGTTATTTGTTTGTCTTACATAAAAAAATTTAAAAAAAACTTTGTTAAAAAAAAACTTTAACTTGAACTAGTTAGATTGTTAACAGTCTGTTGCTGCTTATTGTTCTGGTTCTGACTGTTATTGTATTATTAAGATTTTTATTATTGTTAGTATCAGCGGCGGCCGCCACTAGAGGGCGCTAGGGGCGCCGCCCCTCCTTGGAACTGCAGCTCTTCTTCATTTGAAGATTTAATTTTTTTTTTATAAAAGTGAAATAATAAAATAAAAATATTTCGAAATGCATGCATATATGTTTTTAGTTGTGTAGGATAAATATTTTATGAGTAATGATTGTTTGTTTCAAAAAACGTTTTCTGATTGTGACGTACTTCCGGTTTCCCGCGGTTCCCCGCTGGGCGCCGCCTGCGGCTTTTCCATTGAATCTAATCATAATTAGCACACTAGAAACTTCCGGTGCCCAGGCTGCTTCTGTTGGACTGTACAGGTCGCATTTTCCGTCGCCCTCGAGCCTGGACTCGTCTCTTATCGCCACGGATCGCCAGCGCATCTGGTTCAAGCCAGGAGGGAGGGGCAGTGGGGGACCATCTCTGTTTACACTCAGAGCTGATCACACGGCCAACTACCTACGTTGAAACAGCAGTAATTATTAATGGTGCCTTTCTACACAGGTAAGCAAGTAATAATTGTGAGTTTAATAAATCTCTAAGCGCACATGAGCAAAGTTTGAGCTGTTCTCATCTGTGGTGCGTGACGTGGTGTCGTGTGTTGCTGTCAGTCACACAGTAGCTACTAGCTGTGCTTATGAACGTTGTGGTGTTTCTTTATCTAATGCTTATTACTATTCCTGACTGATATGGCTCTCAACTAGATGTTACAAAAGTGTTTTCTAAACGTTATGTGTTTAATATTATGACTATCAGGTGTTTATGTATTAATATTTTGATTATCAGATGTTCGTGTGTTAATATAATGATTGTCAGTTGTGTGTTAATGTTATGATTATCAGATGTTCATGTGTTGTGTTAATATTATGAATATCAGATGTTCATGTGTTAATGTTATGATTATCAGATGTTCATGTTTTTAACTCAAGCTTGTGTACAAAAGTTGAGCTGAAGTCAAACCTGTTAAATATCAGACAATATAAACTTTTATATTCACCAGATGTCTGCTATATCAATCAATCACCTTTATTTTTCCAGGTAGAGTCCGTTGAGATGGAGATCTCTTTTACAAGGGTGACCTGGTCAAGTGGTCAGCAGCACACGTCACATGGTAATTGACAATAAGCATTTGCATTTACCAACAAAGATGGTTTTATGAACCTGTTTGTAGCAGCCCTTAAACATTTTTCTTCCACTGTACAGGAGGACATGGCAGGAGGTGATGATGAGGGGATCCTCTGGTCCAGCCTGGATGTTTCTGAGAAGTGGATTCGCCACCGCACGGTACCCAAATACTGTAATAATACCAGTGGTGGAGAAAGTACTCAAACACTGTACTTAAGTAAAAGTACAAATAAACAGACAAAAATTTACTCTAGTAAAAGTAGAAGTACCATATTAATATTTTTACTTAAGTAAAAGTAAATAAGTACTTGCTTTTAAAAATACTTAAAGTATTAAAGTAAAAGTACTTGCTGAATGTATTAACTAATGCAATGGTCTACAATACCATTAAGTGTGCGTACTGTATGCATATTTTCTGTAATACATTAATAGTGTTGAGCCATTTTAATGAACATTGCTGCAGATAATTCATGTTTTTATTGTGTTTACTCTGTGACACAGTTCACACTTGGACTTTTGATTCTGTGTGTCAGAATTTCAGTGATGAGTTAAATACCATTAAGCAAAATAAGAAAGAGGAATGATTATATAATTGAAAGTTTTTATTTAACACAAAATAAAACCAATGTGTCATTTTAACTGCAGTAAACACATTTAAGTAAAAGTTGTCTGTTTGAAAAAAGGAGCATTAGACACAACTAACAAAGGAATAGATCACTTCAACTCGTTTGTCATCAACTCTAGTTAAAATATTGTCTAGTCAATCTTGTAATGGATCAACAATGAACAATACTTTAACTTCCTGACAACATTTTCAAAACTTGGACCTGAGTGTCGAGACATTTGGAGAAATCTCTTGTCTCCTAACATCCCATGAACTGACACATTTTAATATTGCAGCAAGAATTTCTTGTTCAAGTTCAGAAGAAGTTGGTTTTCAAAGTTTTTGAGTCCATGTCTGGCTCTTTAGGGAGAGAGAATCTGTCCTGCTGTACTGAACAGTCTTTCAATAGTCTTTCAATAATAGTCTTTCACTTTTGTGTTGTTGTTATTTCTTCACAGCTCACATCGTGGACTTTCCTCATGGATGGACGTGTGTCCACTCTGTCCTGCCTCTGTCGTCCAGGACATCAGTCCTGCCTGTCTCTGGTGTCCTTCCATCTGCCTCCATCCATCACCTGTGTCAACACCTTCTGCATGTATGACTGCTGCAAAAACAAACAAAAAAACACCTGTTCTGATGGACAGAACTGCTCACATCAGGACCACACCACTGAGCCCACACCTGGCCTAAAATGCTCCCATCATTCATGGTTGAGCACTGGCTAAGCAGTTCCATCTGATCCAGGTTTGAACTTGAGAAAAACATCAGTGTCTACCTACACTTCAGTCAAAGTAAGGACATTTTGTTTCCTTGTTTCCTTTTTCTGCTGCTTCTAGCTTTTTTTAGAGTTCATGGACTTTTTCATGCACATGGACTGCACACAAACACAAACACCACATGGACTGCACTGGTTTCAAAAACATGATGGTTGCATGGATGTGATTTTCGGCTGATTTGGTGCTGATTCATGTCAATAAGCTGGTGCTGCTGCTGCTGCTGGATGGATGGATGGATGGATGAATGGATGGGAGTTCCTGCTGATTTGCTGGATTTTGATGTTAACAGCTCCTGCTCAAAGAGAAGTGTTCATGTTTCATGGTTGAACTCATTTGCAGATTATGGCTGAGAACTGTTCAGGAAGAGATTTGTACTGTACAGTATTTTGTATGCTTTGTCTGTGCTGGAAAAAACATTACAGTACTGTACCTGTACAGTACATGCTGTACTGGTTTTGTGTGTTTATGGATGAATGTGTGGTATAATGTGTTATGTAAGTGTTTGTAAATAAAGTTCTGTGCATGTTTATGGCACAGGATGTCCGCTTGTTCAGTCTCATGCCGTTAAATGTGTGTGCGTCGCTCCGTTAACGGTATAGCCGCGACCTACGTCAGAAATGCGGACCTACGACAGGCACGTGTTTTTGGTCCGCGAGATACGGCAGAATCGACCTAAGTCACACTCGTAGGTCCGGATCCCTGACGTAACTCGAGGATTCCCTGTATAGCCCCCCCTGGTGAAAATGTCACGAGCCGCCACTGGTTAGTATAGTTTATTTATTATAAAGAGTGCTGTTTATTTAAAATGTCATCCAAATGGGTCACTTTTATTTATTTTTATACAAACGTATTTTTGGCATATTTTCAAAATAAACATTTCGCAAGTCTTTATTTTGCCTTTTTTTGTACCGACCCCCCCCCCCAACCGAGCCCTCCTTGAAACTGAACCGAACCGAAATGTGATTTTAGCGTACAGTTACACCCCTACTAGACACCCAGGCTGCGTCAACCTGCCCCCTCCCACAGGCCACTGGTCACACCCCCAGACACCCAACCCCCCAGCCCACGAACCCGCAACCCACCAGCGAGCCGAGAGCCCCCCGCCAGAGCTGGGCACCAGAGCGCAAGCCAGCCCAAAGCCCGGCAACCCGCCTGCCAGAGCCCAAGATCCCAGACCCCCACCAGGCCCAAGCCCGGGGATGACACGCCCCCAGAAACCCAAGTCCCCGACGTCCACCCCAAACTCACCCCAGCACAGCCAGGCCACCGATCGGTGACACATGACCGTTGCCACTGACCACCTGAGGGCAAGCATGCAGCCACCAGCAGATATCCCCCAGAACCACCCTTGTCCTCCCCAGGGCAAAAGTAGGGCCCCCCTGCCTAGATACCCCCAACAGCCCAGCCCTCGACAACCCCCCGGTGCCCCAAACCCCAACACCCACCCCATACCAGCCCCAATGCCCCACAAGGCCAGATCCCAGACCCCTTACCCCGTATGATCAAAGGATGCCAGAGAGATTGATCCGATGTGTCGGCAGATGCTGTTTCAAGACTAATATGATCTAACAGAAGATTTTAATACTGATTAATGCTAAGATAATTTTTATTTTTCCAATTCAGGAGTACAGTATAGTTTTCTTTGCGATGCAGAAGGCAGTGTAAATCATGCGGGATGTATTATTTTCTACTGTAACATCTTCAAAGATACCCAATAAGCAAACAGTTGGAGAGAGTGGAATATTATATTTCAGACATTTAGACAAGTCTTCACAAACCTGGACCCAGAACCTACAAACCTGGACCCAGAACCTCTGAATGGGTGGACAAAACCAGAGTGCGTTGATATAATCATCAGGTATATTGCCTGTGCAATGTGAGCAGTTGTTAGATGATGTAAATCCCATCTTAAAGTCCATGACCCACCATGTTTTCAAATTGCATCGCCATTAAAGGTTCAGTATGCAGTTTCTGTAGAACTGCAGCAGTTAGAAATATTTTCAACAGGCAAAGCATTCTGATCCCTCCCCCTCAGAGCCATATGTGGCTCTGCCCCCTTGTGGTCTGTTGAATTTCAAATTCAAGCTCTGTTTTTATTGGCTGATTCAAATTCAAGCTCTGTTTTTATTGGCTGGTTACAAACTCTGTTTTTATTGGCTGGAAAATGGCGGGTCACCTTTTCTTTTTAGAAATGCTTATTTACCACCTGGAGAAGCAAGGGGACAATATTTTTTTTTTTAAAATTTCAGAGATTACCTGGCTAACATCAGTCTGTCAGGAGGTAGTGACAGAGTGAAGAAATATGTTCATAAAAAAAGCTACATACTGCAGCTTTAATATTTATTAGTTTATTTAAAAATAATACAGGAGCGTTTATTTATATTGTAGAGAAATAATGCAAAATGTGTTATTTCATGATTTATAGCAGATTTTAGCAGAAGCTCCGGGAAGATCTGCCCCTCTCCAAATATGGGCATTCACATCACTAAAGATTCCGCCTTGGAGTTACAGGCGGAGTTTTAATAAGCCTTCATCAACTTCCATGACCGCTGCTCTAAGAGAGGAAAAAAAAAGAGAAGCGGTTGCTCACTGATGTCTGTCATATTCTGAGCAGCATCCACGTAGACATACTAGTTTAATTCGCTTGATCGCGACAAATTCATTCATTTCCGCATCGCCTTTTTATTCTCTCCCCTGACCAGACAGGTCGGGAGTAGAAAGGCAGCCGCAGCGCGGAGCTCTGAGCGCGCGGGCTTCCCTGTGCTCTCCGTGCTCTCCCGTGCTCCAGCAACAAGACTGGGACAGAACCGAGCCCCGGCACGAACTTCAAAGCTGATGGAGCGGAACGGGGAGCCAGGGAGAAGCCGCGCGGCTCGCTCCTCTCTGGGCAGAGGAGAGGAGAGCAGCCAGCAACAGTCGCAGCGGTGTTATATCTTATTAAAAAGGTCTATAAAATAAATAAAAAATAAAAGCAGACCACTGGTCCAGTTGTACACAAAAATGCACCAGGAAATATGCAGTTTTACTCTCACTCTCATAAACCTCCATGGAAACTCACTCCTACCTTCTGCCTTGCTTTCTGGGTGGAGATCAATGTAACAAAAGGCATGACCCTTCGGGACTCTTCGGCCAGGTTTCCGGATTCATTCGGGAGTGGGTTTTTTTTTTTTTTTTTTTTAACCCTCGCCTGGCCCAAATGCAAAAATGAAAATAAAATTCATAAAATACTACAGTAA
>JBBPBX010017086.1:18197-41390 GCA_038048925.1 Garcialebias charrua | reverse complement strand
AAATATAAAAATAATAAAAATATAAAATAAAAAAATAAAAAATAAATAAATAAATAAAATAAAAAAATAAAAAATAATTGAAATAAAATAATAATAATTTATAATTCTAACCACTGTTCACTCATGTTTAGAGCCTATTCAGTTAACTAACTTATACCCTATGCATCACTTTAAGCTTCTATTTATTCAAAAACCCTTATATATTATATAATTAACCAAATGTATTCACTGCATTGCCCAGTAAAGAAATAAACAGATAAGTCATATTTACATATTTACTGTAGTACTAAACTATAAGTACAGTATATCAGTCAATGTCAAAACTTTACTTTTCATATTTTTTTTTCATTTTTTTTTCCTTTCTACATACCATCCGTGTCCTTTTTTTTCTCTTTTCTTCCCTTCTTCTTCCTTTTTCCTTTCCTTCTTCCCCTCTTCAAGTTTTTGCATGCTTTGAGTCTTCCTGAATTTCTTTTATAAACTTGCTTGCGTCCTCAAAAGATTTAAATGTCAATGTTTTATTTTTAAATGTCACCAAAAGTGTTGCAGGATGAATTATTCCATTTCGAATGCCCAATTTACGTAGTTGATCTCGAATTGGGTCAAACTTTTTCCGAAGTTGGTGAAGCCCCGGGGCCAAATCTGGGTAAAAGCGGACCTGTTGTTCTTTATAATATATATCCTTCTTCGTTCGTGCTGCTCTCATGACCCCTTGCTTCTCACGAAGATTCACAAACCTCATCATCAGGGTTCTGGGTCGAACAGCACCGTCCGTCCTCCGGCCCAGTCTGTAGGCGGACTCCAGGCTCACCTTGGCCTGCAGGCCCTCCGAGGCCTGCGCCGCGTCGTTCCCCACCGCCTCAGGAATCCACCGCTCCAAAAAAGCACATAGGTCAGAGCCCTCAGCGCCCTCCGGAAGACCCACGAGTCGTAAGTTGCTTGAACGAGCTCTTGTTTCCAAATCCATTAATTTATCTCCCATCGATTTGTTGTTAGCCTGTAAGGTGCTAACGTTAGCTCGTAGCTTAGCCACCTCATCCTCTGCAAAGGAGATGCGGTCTTCTGTTTGTGAAACCCGCTCGTTATAGTCTTTCATCTCCTGCTTCATGTTTTTTAGTGTTTCCAACACTCCATCGAGTTTAGAAGAAAATTCAGTTCGTAGTGTTGTTATTGCAGATAGGATTTGGTCAAACTTACTGCTTTCTGGGTCGCTTTCTCCTTCCTGTTCCGCCATGTTTCTGTTAGCTTTCCGGGCTTCACTACGAAGGTTGTGGTCAAACAACGTAGTTTGTTTAGTCGTATCGCTTTTCCCTTTGTTTGTTTTAGGCATTATTCCTCAGAATGTCTCCCTTTTTTCTACATTTATCACAGTGGACAGCTGTTATCTTAACATATTAGGGCAGTAGCTGCGGAGCGAAGCTGCATGCGTCTGCTCAAGCGGCCGCCATAACCGGAAGTCGGATATGGTTTCTGGTGATCTTTGGGACAGTGCTCTGAAAAAAATCAATGGAACTTCATCCTGTGCACGGCTTAGCTTGATACAATTTAAAGTCCTTCATAGAACCTACTTTACTAAGTCGAAACTCTCTAGAATATATAGTGACATTGATGATAAATGTGAGCGGTGTCACCTTGCCCCAGCACATATGACCCATATGTTTTGGACTTGCCCGAAATTAACCGAATTTTGGTCATCTTTCTGTAAAACACTAAATGATGCGTTTAATACCAAGATCAAACCGTCTGCAGAAATGGCAATATTCGGAGTGTTGACTGAAGAAGCCACATTATCTGTTGATAAGAAGAACGTTTTCGCCTTTGCTTCTTTGATAGCTCGTAGAAATATAGCTCTGCATTGGAAATCCTCTGAACCACCCAAAGTTTCAATCTGGCTCACTGAGCTAATGTTTTTCTTAAAATTAGAGAAAATTATATACTTTATTAGAGGCTCAACAAAAGGATTCCACAGCAAGTGGGACCCTATGATTGAGTACTTCAGGAATCTCAAGTCCCTTCCATGAACATGTAGGCCCTAAGACACATAATCTACTCTGGATACTTAGGTATTGATATGTCAGGAGGCACGTCCCCCACCGTCTTCTTTTTTTTTCTTTTTTTTTTCTCTCCTTTTATATCTCTCTTCTTATTTTGCATGTAAATGGGGTGGGTAGGGTTAGGTTGTGCATGGGGGGAAAAAAAGAAAAAGAAAAGAAAACTTTAATTCATGTTACTCTGTATAACTGTTTATAATTGTGTGTTTTCTTGAATAAAAATATATATAAAAAAAAAAAAAAGTGCCTGAAATGATGCAGGGACAGCTCTGGATCAGGCTGACTTCTGCTTTCTCTCTCGCACCGCTGACGAGGATCTGGGGTGTTTGGCGTGGGACGAACCTCTGCTTCGACCAAGCGTGGCCTGTCTGAGGAGTGCGTCCGTGCTGCTCTGAGGCGGGTTTAGGCCGTTGTTCGACCTCAAGTGTCGACCTCTTTTGAGCTGGGCATCGTGTGAGAGAGTGGTGGCGCTGCTGTGGGCCTCTTTGGCTGCTCGAGTCTCTGGCTTGCGAGAAATGCTTTCTGGGCATGCCTTCACGCAGGGCCTCCTCCTGTTTTCTCCTCTGATCACATCTGCTCTGGATCCTCTCCAGGGCCCCGCCGAACAGACCTGACGGCTCTATGGCGTGGTGGAGGAACGAGGAACGCTGGCTCTCAGGGAGATCAGTCAATGTGAGCCATAAATGGCGGTGTGCAATCACCATTTCAGCCATACACTTCCCTTGGGCGATAGCTGCTGTACCAGTGAGGTGGAGGATGAAGTCTGCTGCTCTGCGTGCTTCGTCCAGTATTTCAGCTGCCTTTTTCTTTGACGTGGTCTGCTGCAGCTCCTGTAGCTTCTCGGCCTGATAGGCCTGTAGCATTGAGGCGGTGTTGAGGGTGCAAGCCGCGAGGCCTTGAGCGCGGTAGCTCTTTTCAAGTTGGAGAGCTGACATGCGGCATGGCTTGCTGGGTAGTGTGGGCTTCGAGCTCGACGTCTTTTGGGCCAAGGGTGTGGCCAAAGTCTCATCCATCTGCGGGATGTGGGCCAGGCCCGCTGACTCCATACCCTCGATGTTGAGGAACTGGGAGAGTGTCAGTGTCAAGGGCGCCTTCGGTTCTGTCCATGAGCGCGTCAGCTCTGTCCGAAAGTCCGGGATGACAGTCATTCTGTGTCTCACAGTGGCCTGTTGTTTGGCGAAAAAGTAGTTCCCCGCCAACCTCGTTAACTGTTGTTGAGGTGGGGGTTCTGGCCAAGTCACGTTCAGAGCCTCTGCAGCTCTGCGGCACAGCTCGAACAAAGCAGGAGTGGACCCATCTGACTCCGCTTGTGCAACTGCTGTACCTGGGAGAAGTCTTCTGCCTCTCCCTCCTCCTCGTTGTCCGCCTCGTCGTCCATTATCTCACCGGAGGCTGTCAGTGACAGCTCGTCGGCTTGCATCATGTCCCTCATGTCAAAGTCGGTCCTTGTGTCCCCGTCGGGGCTCTGAAGATCCATTCTGTCACCTCAGCTTAGTGCTCCGCTGTCCTCCATCTCGTCCGCCTCCAGCTCCGCTGTTGGCGTGAGAGTCTCTGAGAGGAGCGAGTCCCTTCCTGCGGTGGAACTGCCCACGGCCTTGGCCATGAAGTCCACGCGTCTCCGTCGAATTGTCTCGCGCAGCTGGCTGCAGTGAGAGCACAACTCAGGGGATTCCAAAGCTGTCTTGGCGTGGACAATTCCCAAGCAAATCGGGCAGGCATTGTGTATGTCCGATGATGAAATGAAGTAGCCGCATTTGCTGGGGCAAGGCCGGGAACCAGGGCTCGCTGGTCTGCTGCCGGCCTTGTTGGAGTTCTTTGATTTCCTTTTGCCTTTCTCAGGAGCGATCTTCGAGAAAAGGCGTCGAGTGGAAGCCAGTTAGCAAAAGCTAAACAGTGTTCATCGAGTGGAAGCCAGTTAGCACGTGCTAAACAGGGTTTGAAGAATTCTTCTCGCTGTGCTGTTCGTGTGGGCTAGCCGTTAGCTCCGTTAGCTAACAGGTAGGCGCGTGGCGCAGTTAACGTCCCGCTAAACTGGGCGACGAAACAGCAGGGATGGGCATGGGCTCTCTTGTAAATGAGTCCTCGAGGCTCAATGAGATTCAGTGTTAATTTTGACAGCTATTTTTAATTTAGTTTTAGTCTTAGTCATGTGACTAAAACATCATTTAGTTTTAGTCATTACTTAGTCATCAGAATTTTTTTTGTTTTAGTCTAATTTTAGTTGACAAATCAATGAAAACATTTAGTCGACTAAATCTACAGTCAATTAAGTCGACTAAGTTATACATAGTAAAAACTTTTCATCAATTCTCTGTAGTTACTAAAACAAAACAATGTTTTAACCATAATATTAATATTAATATGCAATACATACAACAAATAAAACTTTTTTCAAACATTATTTGTCTAACCTTGCTTTTAACAGTAAAACTACAAGCAGTACTTGAATCCAGTGTTAATTTTGACAGCTATTTTTAATTTAGTTTTAGTCTTAGTCATGTGACTAAAACATCATTTAGTTTTAGTCATTACTTAGTCATCAGAATTTTTTTGTTTTAGTCTAATTTTAGTCGACAAATCAATGAAAACATTTAGTCGACGAAAATAATTAGTCGACAATTAGTCGACAAAATTAACACTGATGAGATTAACCTGACTAAATAAAGGTAGTGCTGGACGATAATTCAATAACGATAAATATCGCGATATACTTTTATTCAATAACGATGATATGAAGTTTAAGCATATTTTCGATATTTCGATAGGATTTTACAACGTTTTTCTGTTTCTGTTCGGGTTGGAGCGGCTGCTTCAACAACCCGCCCGGACAGAAAAAGCTGTGACACAAAACGTGCGTGGTGACGTCGTTGTTACGCAGCGCTCAGTCCAGCAGCAGGCGTTAGCGGTAGCAGGCTAAAAGCTAAGCTAGTCTCCAAAGCGCGTTAAGTTTTCGCTTCAAAACGAGTCAAACGAGTGCTCATGACCGTCAGAATGTGACTGAACAAAGTTTCACAAGCGAAGAGAAAGCAGACGACATCACTGATGAGAGGAAAGACTAATTCGTCGGTGTGGACGTAGTTCGGTTTTGTTAAACTGCAGGTCTCATCTGCAGCGAGTCTTACTCGGTTTCTTTATTTTGCAAAACGTGACAAAGTCGTTCTAACTAGCGGTGGAACATCTATTCTAACTTGTTTAATCTGAAGAGTTTCCACTCGATATAATATGAGAGTCAGAAGATGAAGAACAATAAAGTTTGAGCCAACGTTTCCCTGAAACTACGACGTAAACAAACAGCCCCAGCAGCGCTGCATGTTTTTTTATTCAAAATAAAACAAATTCATCAGAAGAAGAAAAAACACTGAATGAAAATGTGCAGAAAGACGAAAATAGTGTTTTAATATCTGCCCCTTGTTTAAAAAATACAAAATAACTACAAACAACAACCTTCACTTCACCTGCACCACACCTTCCCAACAACTTTGATTTAATCATATTTTAAAACATAGTTTTAGAAATGTTTATGGTGATATCAAGTCAACACAATCCTGTTTCCTGATTTACAACTCAGCTCCTTCAAACTAGTCCTAAATGGAGGTTTTACAAACATTTACATTAGGGTTTAATAACTTTAAACAAATTTTAATTGAATATTTGGGGGGTAATTTTTTTTCAGTTTTATACATGACTTGTAAAATACTATGTTCAACCAAATCATAAAATTTTAATAATTTAAACTGATGAAATATTTGTTGGGTGACCATAGCACTTCCTACTAATAATTCTTGTAGCTCTTTAAAAACAAAACAAAAAAAACAGGGTTTGTAATAGTTTTACATGCTTTTCCCCAAACTTCAATACAACAGATTAAATATGGAACAATCATTACATTATTCAATATATTCAAAACTTTGTCATTCAAAAACTATTTTACTTTATACAGTAATGCAATTGATTTTGTTATTTTTATTCTTAAGTAATTTCCATGAGATTTCTATGTCAGCTTCTTATAAATAACAACACCCAAAAGTTTTATTTAATTAACTATGAATTTCAATGCTGTAAATTTTAAAGATGTTTAAAGTTAAAACTATTAATATTGACACAGTTGAGAATTTTATGGCAAGAAAGTTCATGCTCAATAATCCACGTACCAAATCCAATAATTTTCAGTCGGGTCATCTGGACAGTTTCTTTTTATAGAAATTGGATGGAGGATGGAGGGTGAAACGTTTCTATAAAAAAGAAAGTGTCCAGATGACCCGACTGAGAATTATTGGGTTGAGAAGTTTATGTTTATTTGATGGTGATTTCCATCTTTTTGGAGGCTAAATACAAATACAAGGAGAACATTAATTTATTTGTATAGTTTATAGTTTTTTTTTAGGCTTTTATATTGTTTATATCGATATCGAATTATATCGATATCGACCGAAATTAAGAACTATATCGTGATAAAAATTTTGGCCATATCGTCCAGCCCTAAATAAAGGTTGAATGAATGAATGAATGAACATGCAGTATTTAAGCTATTTTACAAACTGTCTTTCTAATTCTTCATTCCCATTCTCCTTTGACTTCCAGTTCTTCTCAGTTCTTCTCAAACCTAATATTCATTAATTTCAAATAAACCTTTTTTTCCTGAGTCCATGTCTCATAATGGACATTTTAAAATCTGAGCTCAACACTAAAGTGTTTAGAACTGAGTCGAGATGAACCACGCTGTGCCAGATGATCAGTTCAGGCCACAGGATTGGGTGTTCAGATCGCCCTCCCCACTTCCTGCTTAGAGGATGATTTTGTTTTGTTTCTGTAATATAAAATTTCAGCTCAGCTCTGGCACACTCGCTGTCCAACTGTTTCGGTGTCTGGATTCTCTAATCATGTTGCTGACAAACTTCCTCTTTCTGCTGCTTCTCGTGGGTACGTTTTTTAAAATTATTATTATTAGTTACTGTATTATTATTGTTGCTATTGTTGTTAAGCATACTTTATTACATAAAGTTAAACAGCATGAGACAAATTCTGAGAGATTTTACAGCTAAACTGGTTTAATAAATGGCATTGCTATTTGATTTGATTTTGTTAAAATAAAATCACGCACTTGTTGATACATACAAGCTGCATCTCTAATGGAGAGTCTCGTCAGGGGACTGTAAAACATTTTGCGGTTAACCGTCATCCACTGCACATGTCCATCTGTAACCACAAGCCTCACATTGACGTCTGAGTTTTCTTTAGATCGATGCTAAGAGGCAGATTAAAAATGCATGAACTCCAAATCCAGAAGTGGGAACAGAAATAGCCTGCAGAAAAGCTTGAGTGTTACGATTTAAACCAGAATAAAAAATAAACATTTCAATTGTTCTCGTATTCAGTTGTAGACGGTGATACCTCTGAAAAAGTGTGCAGTTATCAGGACGTTTTAGACTACCTGAAACTGACTAAAAGCAGCGAGCTGTTCTTCATGACCCGGCCTGTCAAAGACTTCACTAACCCCACAGTGGTGGCTCTGGAGGTTCTGCTGTATGCCATCCTAGATGTGGTAAGTGTTGAAGTCTTCCTAATATTTAACCTGTATTGCTCAAAGGAGAGAGCCAAACTCTGATATATAGACTTTTGGACGGTTATTTGACCACAGAGAAGGAACCACAGCATGCTCTACATCTTGTCCCACAAACACAAAATAAATGGACTTCAGGCCAAAGAGTAATGCACATTCTCAGCAGCCCATTAAGGCTGAGTACACAAAGTGCTGTTTTCATTCAATTGTCTCTGCTCACATTACACAATTAAATTCATATTTATTGGTAAAATAATGCTGAAGGACGAAGATTTCTTCAGGAAAACACAGTTTGAGACAAAATCTAAAGTATTTTTAATATCCCTTCATTGGCTTCCTGTCCAGTTTCGAATCCATTTTAAAGTTTTATTGTTTGTTTTTAAGTCTTTGAACGGTTTTAGTCCCTCTTATCTGTCTGAACTGCTTCAACTTTATGTGCCATCACGTGCTCTTAGATCCGCTGACCAGATGCTTTTAGCAGTCCCGAAAACCTTTTATAAGACCAGAGGAGACAGAGCATTTTCAGCTCTGGCTCCTAAATTGTGGAACGAGCTGCCACTGAAGGTCAGGCAGGCCCCATCAATATCTGTTTTTAAAACTCGTTTAAAAACACATATGTTTTCATTGGCTTTTAAACCAGAATGAGTTCACATCTCTGTTTTAATGTTGTATTATTTTACTTGTGATGTTCTGATATTTATATGATTGAGATTGATTGTTTTTATTGTTTTGTGCTTGTTTTTGTTCTTGTACAGCACTTCAGACGGCTGCTGCTGTATTTTTAAGTGCTTTATAAATAAACTGGTATGGTATGGTATGGTTTTTAAATAGAGATTTAATGGAGGTGTCCAATATCCTTAAATGTATTATTTTTGCTGATGATACTACTTTCTTTTGTTTGGGTAAAGATTTGGAACAGATGTTTGAGTTGATGAATATTGAGTTTGTTAAAATTGCTGTGCTCAAGTACGGTAGTTAGATACTAAAAAAACTTAGATCTTTTCAATTTGTCTTCCGTAAAAGGTTACAGTTGATTAATTTCTTAGTTTTGCCTAATTTCTGTGGCTAGTTCTTGGAACAAGCTCAGTTTGTAGACATAAAGTTGCTAATGTTGTCAATTTTGACCATACTGGTAAGCTAAAATCAAAGTGGAACCAGAACCAATGTGGATATGACCTAAAACAGCTCCAATCTCATGCTAACTCTTTAAAAAAAACTATTAATCAATTAAATATTATTATTTTTTGTTTAATTTACCTTTTTCATTCTCTGGCTTTATTATTCATATTTGTTCTATAGAAAGAGATTGACCAGACGTTTGTTCCCTACGTGTGGATTATTTTGGTATGTTTTTTAATTAAAATAACATGTTTATATTCTCCTCTTTCTCTCCTTCTGTGTCAAACGTCTTGGACATGTTTGTCAATAAATTATAACTTGTATTTATATTCTTTGGGTAATTTTGTAGGTCTGGCAGAACGATTACATTTCCTGGAATCCCAGGGATTTCTGTGGAATAGAAAATATTAGTGTTCCTACTGAGATTCTCTGGAAGCCAGATCTGACCATAGAGGAGATGTAAGTATAACAATGTACGTGCACACTTATGTTTGGAAAAATAATGATAATTTAAAAAAAAAAACTCAACACGAAACATTAGTTGATTACTTAAAAATAAATAGTTGACTTGCACAGAAGAAACCAAAGATACCACACACACTATAGTAAAGAAGAGAGGGACACCCAATCTCTCTAAATGGTTGAAGCCTGCCTCTCTGGTGGTATGGGGGTGCATTAAAGCCTCAGGCATGAGCAGCTTTTACATCTGGAATGGTCCCATCAATGCACAAAAGTACTTATGCTCCTAATCCAGGTGAGATATTTTTCAGCAAGTGCTTTGCTTTTTTTTTTTGTTGCTGTCGTGACATTTCAAACGAGCTTTTCATGTATAATGATGCAATTTCTTCATTTCAACATTTGATATATTTACTGTTCCACTGTGACAAAATATGGGTGTATGAGATTAGCAAAGCATTGTGTTATGCTGTTATTGATAATTTCGCACATTAGTTGACACTAGTTATGTATAATTTTTATAAGTGCAGGTTGAGGTCACAAACATTTTTCAGTCAAGGACTAGTCCAGACAAATAGCATCCAAACAATTTTATTTATTCATGTATTTGTTTACTATTTGACTTGCCCATAAATCGAGCACGTACCGGTACTTCCAATTTGAAGAGTGTATTTTGGGACCTAACAAAGTCATCATCATATCTTTCTGAATAGATTTTTTGGAAAATTATTCAGTTAAAATTTCATTTTACGCCATAATGGATACAAAGATGTTCAATGCATAAATGTTGATGTTAAATGTCCAACTTGTTTTAAAGACACGCAATAAATTATTGTCAGTGCTGCACCTTTTGAATTCAGCTGAATATTCAGTGTATTGTTTTTCCACAATACTCGACTGTGTCTACAATTTGTACGTTTGTTTTATTATACAGGACACAAAAGGATACAGCCCCTCCAAGTCCTCTTCTAACCATCATGAGCAACGGTAAAGTCCTTGTTCAGAACGATCAGGTGCTGGTCAGCACCTGCAGGATGCAGGTTTACAAATTCCCCTTTGACCTCCAGAGCTGCAACCTCTCAGTCAAATCGGTTGTCCACTCTGGTGAGGCCTTCTGTTTAAATTATCATTAAATAGATAAAACTAATTATATGATATTTACAAATAGACAAGGAACTGTTGATGTCCAGTTTAGAGTTGATGGTGTGGAGATTAGTAGAGTCAGTGAGGTGAAGTTTTTGGGTGTTGTTATTGATGACAAACTGACATGGAAACCTCACATAAATTATTTAAGAATAAAATTAGCTAAATCTATTGCATTGCTGTATAAAGTCAGGAACTTGTTTAATGATAAAGCTTTGTATATGTTGTACAATACATTAAAGCTGCAGTATGTAGCTTTTTTTATGAACATATTTCTTCACTCTGTCACTACCTCCTGACAGACTGATGTTAGCCAGGTAATCTCTGAAAAAAAATAAAAAAAATATTGTCCCCTTGCTTCTCCAGGTGGTAAATAAGCATTTCTAAAAAGAAAAGGTGACCCGCCATTTTCCAGCCAATAAAAACAGAGTTTGTAACCAGCCAATAAAAACAGAGCTTGAATTTGAATCAGCCAATAAAAACAGAGCTTGAATTTGAATCAGCCAATAAAAACAGAGCTTGAATTTGAAATTCAACAGACCACAAGGGGGCAGAGCCACATATGGCTCTGAGGGGGAGGGATCAGAATGCTTTGCCTGTTGAAAATATTTCTAACTGCTGCAGTTCTACAGAAACTGCATACTGAACCTTTAATTGTCCCACACTTGGTCTATTGTATTGAGGTATGGGGGAAGGCATGTTAGACAACTACAAATCCTGTTTTTGTTTTGCAGAAAAGAGCAATAAGAGTTATCACTCGAAAACATAGCCATCATCCATCTAAAGTATTGTTTTGTAAACTGAAATTATTGAAATTCCACAAATTGATTGATTATAAAATTTTATTAGTCATGTATAGGGCTCACCAAAATGCAATACCTTTAAACATCCAGAGAATTTTTACAAAGAGAGAAAGCTGCTATAATCTTAAGGGGACGGAGATATTCATAACAACTAAATTTTGAACCAGTTTGAAAGAACGATGTACCTCGATACAAGGAGTGAGATTGTGGAATAATCTGGAAAAAGATATTAAAAGTGCCAAGTCAATGCACATGTTTAAGAAATTGATAAAGTTTGGATTGCTAAAAAAAAAAATGAAGCTGTATAATGTGTTCTCATATGAATTGTTGTTTTAGAAGGATTTCATTTTTTGTTTTATAGATTTACTAACTGAAGAATGTTATTGTTTGAATTTTATTCATGAGAAAAAAGGGGCAGATATTATAAGAATGTTTTCTTCTCTCTGCTACCTTTCATTTCATTGTATTGGTTTTCTTTTCTTTTTGTTGTTGTTGTAAATATAATTGTTGTAAATACAGTATAATTAATTTGTTTTAAGGATATGAAATGAATAAAGAATTATTATTATTATTATTATTATTATTATATCTGTTGGGTGTATATTCTTTGTTTACGTTCATAACTAATTTGATCTCATTGCAGGTATTTTTAAATAAAATGCAATGCCCTTTATCAAAATGCGCTGACAATATGTAAGAAAGTTATGACAATGTAACGCTCAGGTTGAAATACTGCAGATGAGTTAGAATTAAACGTTAATCATCTTTCTTATGTTTACACATTTATCTTCTTAAGCCTCTCGTTTCCTTGTCTCTCCCATTTCAGTCAATGAAATCAGGCTCATTCATCGCTTGAACTCCTCCGTGAGCACTAAGTGGTCGCGCCAGTTGATGCGCACGCAGTACGAGTGGCTGTTTGTGAACATGACCATCACCTCCAAAACGGTTTTTCCATTTGGAGTCGAACAAGATGTGATCATTTACACCGTAAGTACCTGGGAAATACAAGTCTTTTTTTTTTTTTTACAAAGTGTAAACCGTAAGTACCTGGGAAATACAAGTCTTTTTTTTTTTTACAAAGTGTAAACCGTAAGTACCTGGGAAATACAAGTCTTTATTTTTAACAAAGTGTAAACCGTAAGTACTTGGGAAATGCAAATCTTTTTTTTTTTTAACAAAGTGTGTATGTCTTGCTTAAAAGACAGTTTGACACATATTTAGATAAATGTTTGATATAATTTAAGGACAATTCAACAGTTTGATTTTATTTTCCATTCTTAATCAAAACTGAGTTGTTGCCATTTTGATCAAACCTTAAAAACCCAGAATATAATGTAATATACTGTAATGCACAATCTCATGCAATATTGTGAGATATCACCCTCAGAGGATTCATCATTGTGAATGACTCTGGTACGAAAACAACAAATATTAGAGCAATATCTGTAAAATCTACTGAATTAGAGTAGAATAGAATCCAGACTCAGCCCCACACTGATGAGCCCTACATTGTCATCTGCGACTTTGACCATGGTGTTGCTATGGTGAGTAGAGGTGCAGTCATGCATAGAGCAGGGGGCTCAGCACACAGCCCTGGGTGGCTCCCGTGTTGAGGCTGAGGGTCACGGATGTGTGATGGCCCACTTGAACCCGCTGAATGCGGTCGGACAGGAAACTGTTTACCCATAAGCAGGTGGAGTGTGGAAGCCCCAGTTCCCCCAGTTTGTTGGGGAGGATGGTGTTGAAAGCAGAGTCTACAAAGAGCACCCGCACATCAAGGTTCTTTATTGTCATTTGCATCACATCTGGTACATGAAGTGGAACAAAATTGTGTACTCAGTTACGCCAAAAAATGTCCAAAATTTTTTTTCTCCAGGTGGGACACAGAAACATGGAGGGCTGTGCTTATGACATCATCAGTTGATCTATTAGCTCTGTAAGCAAACTGGTGGGGAGTCAAGTGTTTGAGGGAGGAGTGGTGACAAGCTTTACAAAACTTCATCACCACTGGAGTGAGAACAACAGGCCAGCAGTCATCTAGACAGAAATTTTGGGATTTCTTGGGTATGGGGACAATTGTAGTTATAATTATATTATATATGAGAATATAATAGTTATGATTTAAAAATTACAGCCATGTGTTTTTTATCTGTTGTGGTTGACAGACGAATTGGATTAGCTGCAGATGTTCATTACTTGTAGATGACACGCAAACTGATTATTTCCTGGAAAATTCATAATTAAAATCTGTCCTGTGTTTCATGGGATGTTTTGGTAACAATCAAACTGTGTTGACTCCAAATAGTTGATGGCAACATTTTTAAACAGGGACTTTGTATAAATTCTGTTAGTGCTCAGAATATGTGTTGGAGATCAGTACCGCAACAGATTTTAAGTCGGTGTTTGTAAATCCGATCGTGTTGTAGCTGTTTCACTCCGATTCAAGACAACCACCACAGCTTATTAACTTCAGCCAACACAAAAATAGAATTCAGTTCATATTATAAATGAGCTCAGATTTGTTGTAGTCGTACCTGAGAGTCATCCCCAATACATAATATGAGCACTAACATCACATGAGAGCTTACTTTACAATTATGTCTGTGAGGTGTACTGTAATGTGAATTATTTAAGGACTACTAGTTTCATTGTACTGTTGGTTGCCACAAACAGTAGAGAGAAAATTGTGAGTTGAATATTCTGTTTACACCTAAAGCTTCATAATTTGATAAGGCTTGTCCCTCAATAAAAATGTGTTTAGAACTGACATAACATTTGTACCTTACTGCAGCAAGAAAATAAAAATTTTAACCAACATATATATGTAAAGGATTAAAATACCAAAATTTACTGATGAGGTTAGAGGCCACAGTTCAGAATATCTGGCTTTGCTTTTATCAAAGTCAAAAGTCAAAGTCAACTTTATTGTCAGAACTGCAATATGTACAGGACATACACAGAATTGAAATTTCGTTTCTCTCAGTCCCTCGGTGCAACAGTAACTATTTAAACATTGAAACACTGAAACATATAATATTAGACATAAGCATAAAATAGTAAAACTGTGACACTGTCCTGAGTTTTTGCATAATGGTATAAGAGTATAAAAATTTACACCAACTCTAAAACTAAAACTAAAACACTAAACATTTAATGAACATAATACTGTCCTGAGTTTTTGCATACTAGTATAAAAAAAGTATAAAAAGTATAACTATAAAATAAACTAAAGGTTCTAGCATTGACATTTGCAAAGTGGCAAAGCAGCATATGAGTTAATGTACACAGTATATGTATGAGGTAGTAGTTGATGTTGTTATAGAGGCAAAAGTGGCATATGCAGTAAGGCACATTGGGCATCCTTAAATAAGGCTGGTCAGAGAATACTGTATATGTATCAGCAGTGGTGTAGATATAAAAGTAGTGGAAATGTAAACAGTAGTAATAAATGTAAGCAGTAGTAATAAATGTAAACAGTATTAATAAATGTAAACATTGAATGTAACCAGTAGTATGTAAACAGAGAATGTAAACAGTAGTATGACTATAGGCAGTGATGTAATACAAACATTAGTGCAAATATGAGAAGTAGTGCAAACTGAATGAGCACATGACCGAGAGTTTAGTGAATAACCCGTTTGATGACACAGAGTCCAGTGTTAAAATCTTTGTGTTGTGTGGTAATGTGTGAGAAAGTTTTTAGTGTTAAGGCAGTTCAAATGGGAGGGGAGGCAGAGCAGGCAGAGTGTTTAGCATCCTGACTGCCTGATGAACAGAGCTGTCTCTCAGTCTGCTGGTTCGAGCCTGGAGACTCCTCAGTCTCCTCCCTGATGGCAACAGGCTGAAGCAGCTGTGTAGTGGGTGTGTGGGATCACCTGCCATGCAGAGGGCTTTCCGAGTGAGGCGGTTGCTGTGTAAGTCCTGCAGTGAGGGCAAGGAGGTGCCGACGATCTTCTCAGCTGCTCTCACAATGCGCTGGAGGCTCTTGCGGCAGGATGCAGTACATGCACCAAACCACACAGTGATGCAGCTGGTCAGGACACTTTCTATGGCACCTCTGTAGAAGGTGCTCATGATGGGGGTTGAAGCTCCAGCCCTTTTCAGCTTGCGGAGAAAGTAGAGGCGCTGGTGAGCCTTCTTTGCCAGTGATGCAGTGTTCCTGCTCCAGGACAGGTCCTCTGAGACGTGCACTCCCAGGAACTTGGTGCTGTCCACTCTCTCCACTGCGGTGCTGTTGATGGTCAGAGGGGCATGTTGGGCATCCCTCTTCCTGAAGTCCACAACAATCTCCTTTGTCTTCTCCACGTTGAGAGTGAGATTGTTGTGTCCGCACCACAAGGCCAGGCGGCTCACCTCGTTCCTGTAGTCCGTCTCATCGTTGTTGCTGATGAGACCCACCACTGTTGTGTCGTCCGCAAACTTGATGAAGTGGTTGGAGCTGTATGATGGTGTGCAGTCGTGTGTTAGCAGGGTGAATAGAATCAGATGTTAAAGAGTATGTAAGTATAATCTCCCGCTTCCATACTCTTTCACAGATCTTCATGAAAAGAAGAGCTAAACTCTACATTGTCAACTTCCTGCTGCCCATCCTGTTCTTGTTGTGTTTGGACTTAGCCTCGTTCCTCATCCCCAACAAGGGTGGCGAGAAGCTCAGCTTTAAGGTCACCGTGCTGCTCGCCGTCACCGTGATGCAGCTCATCCTCAACGATATCCTGCCTTCGTCATCTGACAAGACCCCACTTATAGGTACAATAATTCAAAAGGTCCGGTGCACTGTGCAGAACTCGGCTGTGCTGCTCGTCCTGAGCATTTAGGTGTTTAGATGTTCACAGGGTTAGCAAACCAGGAGTAATTGATTTTTACCATACGTGTTTGTGGAGAAAAAAAATTTCACATGAGACATAAAAAGTGAGAAATCATCAGAGATGCATGATGGGAATAGCATACTGCAGAAAATCCATCCATCTGGTTTTTATTGAGTTATTTCCATTAAAAAATATACTCCCAATCTATGTATAATTGCTGTCAGATACTAAAATCTGGAGTGCTTGAACATGAATATAGCAGAATACGTTGTAGAATTGACGAGTTATGAATTATGAATAATTGTTGAGGGTTAAAGGTGAAGTCTGCAGTTTCTGTAGAACATCAGCACTTAGAAAAAATTTCAACAAGCAAAGCATTCTGATCCCTCCCCCTCAGAGCCATATATGGCTCTGCCCCCTTGTGGTCTGTTGAAATTCAAATTCAAGCTCTGTTTTTATTGGCTGGTTACAAACTTTGTTTTTATTGGCTGGAAAATGGCGGGTCACTTTTTCTTTTTAGAAATGCTTATTTACCACCTGGAGAAGCAAGGGGACAATATTTTTTTTTTAGTTTTTTTCAGAGATTACCTCTCTAACATCAATCTAGTGACAGAGTGAAGAAATATGTTAAAAATATATTGTTAGAAAAGTTACATATAGCAGCTTTAAACTCTGCAAAAATATCCAATCAGCAACAAAGGTGGAGAAAGTACTCAAACACTGTACTTAAGTAAAAGTACAAATAAACAGACAAAAATGTACTCTAGTAAAAGTAGAAGTACCACATTAGTGTTTTTCCTTGAGTAAAAGTAAGTATGTACTTGCTTTTAAAACTACTTAAAGTATTAAAAGTAAATATTACCTATTTTATTTTTTAATAATAATAATAATAATAATAATAATAATAATAATAATAATAATAATAATAAACTTTATTTGTATAGCACCTTCCTACAATGCCTTGCATTGACCAAGGTGCTTAACAGGATAAAAAGATGAATAAACTGGAACAATAAATCAATGAAAATAGAATAAGAAACAACAGCAATAAAAGAAGGCAATGGAAATAAAAATGCTACATACTAAAATACCAAAAGTAATAAAAGTTACACACTGAAAGCTTTTTTGAACAAGTGGGTCTTCAGTCTGGTTTTGAACAGAGTCAGATCAGAGGTGGCACGCAGCTCAAGGGGGAGGCTGTTCCAGGCTTTTGGGCCGGCAACAGAAAATGACCGGTCTCCCCATTGTTTGTACCTTGAGCGAGGCACCTCCAGCAGGTGTTGACTGGCAGATCGTAAATCTCTGCCGGGCTGATGGGCTTTCAAAAGTTCTGAGATGTAGAGAGGTGCAAGTCCATTCAGAGCTTTGAAAACAAACAGGAGCAGCTTGAACTGTATCCTGAACTGAACCGGGAGCCAGTGTAGAGAGGACAGGACAGGAGTGATGTGTTCATATTTTCGTGTGTTGGTCAAAAAGCGCGCGGCAGAGTTCTGTACAAGCTGTAAAGCTGTTTTTATTAACCTTTATTTAACCAGGCAAATCCCATTGAGATCACATATCTTTTTTGCAAGATTTTGCCATTTTGATGAACAATGCTGCAGATAATACATGTTTTTATTGTGTTTACTCTGTGACACCGTTCACACTTGGACATGTGATTGTGTGCGTCAGAATTTCAGGGATGACATGCAGAATTAAATACCATTAAGCAAAATAAGAAAGATAAATGATTTTACCTTTGAAATCCAAAAAAGCTAAGTCTGGTCCTCTGGACATTCAAAAAACAAAACAAAACAAAGCAAAAAAAAAAAAAAACTGTAGAAACGTTTCGTCTTTCGTCCGAAAGACTTCCTCAGTCTGAGAAGCTGTGTTCAGCTCAGTCTTATAAATAGCACCCTCCCACAGTGGATCAACCAGTTGGCTGATGACAGCCGAAACCAGCTGCTCACATGATCAAGGAGGACCATCAGCCTGACGATGGATCGTTAACACCCTGATGGTTGTTTGCTATTCACAGAGGGCTGAGTGATACTAGCAATAACAGCATTGTAAGAGGGGGACAGTTGAACCCGGAGGCCTCCTCTGTTTAATGATCAGGTCAGGACTCTGCGGTCTACACTCATCTCCAGGCCAGCGGTCACTCTTTCAGGGATGAAGATGTTCACATCCTTGATAGAGAGGAACAATGGTTTGAGAGAGGAGTAAAGGAGGCCATCTTTGTGAAAAGAAACCGTCCATCATTAAACAGAGGTGGAGGCCTCCGGGTTCAACTGTCCCCCACTTACAATGCTGTTATTGCTAGTATCACTCAGCCCTCTGTGAATAGCAAACAACCATCAGGGTGTTAACGATCCATCGTCAGGCTGATGGTCCTCCTTGATCATGTGAGCAGCTGGTTTCGGCTGTCATCAGCCAACTGGTTGATCCACTGTGGGAGGGTGCTATTTATAAGACTGAGCTGAACACAGCTTCTCAGACTGAGGAAGTCTTTCGGACGAAAGACGAAACGTTTCTACAGTTTTTTTTTTTTTTTTGTTTTGTTTTTTGAATGTCCAGAGGACCAGACTTAGCTTTTTTGGATTTTTCTACCTGGATTATTGAGCATGCATCAGGGTATTTACCTTTGAAAGTTTTTGTTTAACACAAAGCAAAACTAATGTGTCATTTTAACTGCAGTAAAAACATTAAAGTAAAAGTTGTCTGACAGAAAAAGGAGCATTTGACCTAACAAAGGAACATGCACTGATCATTTCAACTCCACTTTGTCATCAACTCTAGTTAAAATAATGTCTAGTCAACCTTGTAATGGGTCAATAGTGAACAATATTTTAACTTCCTGACACCATTTGCAAAACTTGATGTGTTAGCAGTGCTGTGGGTGCACCAGATCAATGACGTATATACAAAGCACTAGAATATACGTCATTGGCCCAGCTCTTCTTGAAGGTGGATCTAACGTTAGCTGCCCACTTTGCAGTGATTCAATGGACCAACTCCCTCTCGCCATTGGTTACTTTCAAACTAACGAACAAATGAAAAAACCACAACGTGAATGTAACTTGTAACAAGTGTTCTAGAAACGTAGTGTAGTAGAAAGTACAGATACTTATTGTAAAATGTTGTGGAGTAAAAGTCAAAAGTACCCACGTTTAACTCTACTTAAGTAAAGTACAGATACATGAAAAATGTACTTAAGTACAGTAACAAAGTATCTGTACTTTGTTACATCCCACCCCTGATCAGCAATCAGTAGCGTCTTCTATAACATCAGCAGATGTCTCTCTGTTATTCTTCAGAAACCATGGCTTTCTTTAGGATTTAAAATGCGTTCTTAGAGTATGGCTGCTGTGATTTATGTTGTTTCTAAATTAAGATGACTGTCCTCTCTCCTCAGAGGTCTACTGCTTTGGGATCTTTGCTCTGATGATGCTGAGCCTCCTGGAGACAATCATACTCATGTATCTTGTGGAAAAAGAGTCCTCATGTCAAAGTGGTGAGACAGACATGGGACCAAGTGTGAGGCATAATTAAATTAAAACATTTACATATGAAAATAAGGGTTTTCCTCTACAGAAAAAAAAAATTCTGTTTACTTTAACTGTTTGTGTGAATTAAAATATGTTGTAAGGTGGATGCAACAATGCACCAACTGAAGCTTTATTTGAAGACTTTAAAACACTTAAAATTAGGGATGGGGCTGATCCAATCCGGTATCGGCCTCCGATACCAGCATAATTTACGTATCGGACACGGGGTGTCAGCGGGAGTGTTCAGCATGAGGGGAGAGGCTGCTTTTAGGTTTTCAGCACCTGCATTGCGAGGTGCTAGTTTAATATTTTATTTAATTTATTTATTCATTCATTTAAAAAAGACAAAATAAAACAAATTCATCAAAAAGAAAACATTGAATGAAAAGAGTGCAGAAAGAAGAAAAAAATCTTTTATCACCCCATTATTTAGCATTCACCTCAAAATTCCGAAAAACGCCTAAAAAAGACATACCCAAATTAAATTAGAAGCTGTTCTTTAACCCTATGGAGTACAAACAATTGGATGGTGTCTTTGTAAAGATAACACTTTGAATTTTTTGTTTCAGCAGTCATATTTGTTGTATCTGTTATTATTTTGTATTCATTGAAGTGAGAGCACACAGAAATAAAGCGTTTTTCTTGCCTCGCCTGAAAATATTTATATGTGTCAAGCACCTGCACACTGATACAACAAGATAGTGATTTGAATTTCATATGAGCCCAAAGTCTGAAGTATTTACTAATACAGTTTCAAATTTGAAGTCAATAGCATAAAAATTGAGGATTCTGTGCCTGTTTTTGTATGTGCAGGTCCAGGCGGAATTCTGTAAATCCACTACATGCCCAAAACTGTGCCATGCTGTGTAACACCTGTATTATGCAAACTTGAAATGTCTGAATATTTTTCTATACTTCAACATACTTCAGGATGACTGTCTATTCAAAGCTTACATCTGTTCCATTCATATATTTACTCTCAAGCTGATAGAAATACAGTAACATGACAGCAGGCCGCTCGTAGCTCGGGGACTACCTGTATACTGTAACTCACAAGAGGAGATATTTCACCCCAGAGGGACAACTCCAGTCCCAACACCCAAAGTAAGCCTCAGATAACACACATTAGCCTCACAAAGGAACAATTACACCACAGGGGACCCTCTAGCAGTCTCCAGACACCCCCGCACCTCCACCTGCACCCCCGCCGCTTCACACACACAAGCGCACACACACAGGGGACAAGAGAGCTTCATGAGAGATCATTCACTTTTTCCTTGAAAATCAAGCTCTAAAGCTTTTATTTCATGTTTCCATGGCATTTGTCCATGGCTACAGAGTGATAAAAGTCAGAAAAACGACGCGTAAAAGTCAACAAACACGCACTTACCGTTTGAGGCAGGAGGAGCGCAGCTGCAGGTCATCGTCTCGCAGTGAATTTGAGACCTTTGAAGTAACTCAAACCATGTCATGTCACATGTCTATCGAAAGGCAATTTGATTGGCTACAAGATTGTGATGTCAAAATTAGCTCTCATTTGATTGGCCAAGACCCACGTGGGGGAGAACAGGGGGAGGGTGGAAGTTAGCTTGTTGGGTCTGTGACATTTGATTGGCTGTAAAGACTGAAAAGTTTCACCCAGTTGGTCAAAATTGGTGTCAATCAAAAGCAGACAGCCTATGGAACACTTTTAAAGCGTCAGAACTTACAAAGCTGCCATATTTGGGAAATCACGATCTTTTTTTGATCTAACACCTGCAGTTTAGGCTGAAACGGTACCGCGGGCGGGCCCGTGACGCTTAAGAGGTTTTAAAAGAATATATAAAATAACTTTAAACAAACAATCACTTAAATTAATCCCTTTAATATCCACTTTAGAGCTAGGAATAAAAAAACGTGTTTGTGTTAGCAGAATTTAATCATAACTTTTAAACTTATCCAACATTAATAAAACTTACCTCAAGTTGCCTTTTTGGACATGCATGCATACATGTATTGTACTTGAGAGGAGATTATTACAGCCTCATCTAAAATCAATGATAATGAGGATATTGGAAATGGATCGGTATCGGTCGATACCCAGTTTTAAGTATCGGATCGGACGCAAGAAAATGTGGATCAGTGCATCCCTACTTAAAATGAGACCACGCAAAAAATGTTGAAGGACTAGTTTGTGCATACATTTAGCTTTGTAAATAATCAAAACCAAACACGCAATTAGCTGTGCAGCAAGTGTTTTAATGTGTCGTTTCTTTCTTTCCAGACAAGAAATGGAATCGGTGTGGGTGTCTGTGTGGCGTGTCTGCAGACAACATGCCAGATAAGATGACTGAGGTTAGGATTACATTTGATTTTAAAAAATAAAATAAAATCCTTGCTTTACCTTAAAAGCAGCTATTGTTACAAACTTTTATATTCCTGATACTGAGCAGTGGAACCACAAAGTGCAATACATTTTCTCTCCTCAGCTCTAACTCACCACTTTAAAGAAGGCTGCATTAAAAAATAAAAATAATAAACTGAATGCTTAGCTCCGTTTTTATTATTATTTAATATTTTCCAGGGTTCGGGCAGCGAACTGACAGAGGAGCAACATGCTTCTGAAAAGTTCTCAGATGATCTGAAGGAGTTTGTAAAGATGATGACTCGGGTCCTCGCCAACATGAAGGAGGACGAGAAGCCCGGCTACTGGACCAGAAATTCTCAAACCATCAACACAGTTTACTTCATATTCTACGTGATAGCTGCCGGCCTGTTCTTGGGATACGTACATTACTGCTGGTTTTATGCAGACGATTGAACGTTGTGGCTGAGGAACAATTAGCTTAAGAAAAATCCTTGTTCAGAGACTGATTTAATGCTGGTTGCAAAAATATTAAATTTATGCAATTGTTTACCAAAAATAACTTGATTTGTTAAACTTCCATGTAGCACTGTTTAATTGGAAGACCTTTGGAAACTATTGAATTTCAAACATTATGATAATTTACTAAAAATCTGTGACCAGATGGTACTCATGTGCTTTCATGTTATTAAAACAAGACAATTGACTATTTATAGGTGATTGAGTCGTCATGGGCACCAGTGACCCCCGCCACCCAAAAAAGGAAGAAGCAGGTAAAGATCATGAATGGATGGATAGTTGTCACAGGAATGTAGATTTCTATGATGTCGTTCTCTCATAAATGCACCTTTGTCTCATATGAGAAAAATCATTGTGCTTCTTGCAGATTGAAGAAGGAATATTAGATGTTTATGTTGTTACTGGCATTTTTAATGTAACGTAAGATGTGGCTGTTCGTTACTGAGAAAACTTGATTTCTGATTGTGTCATTCCTCAATTGAAATGTGCCATGTTGTGTAATGTGTTTTTGGTTTTAAATAAAAAGTGTATTTGTGTGTACAGTGGGAAAATTGTTCTTCACCCCATTACAGAGTGACACGTTTTATGAGGTCAATCTGACGCAAGTCTGAACAGGCTCCACTCCCTGCTTGGTTCTGTTGACTATACTAATACCCTAAAAGCAACAATGTCAAAGCCCTAACAGCCGGGAGTGAATCTGGAAGGGAAGCCCTGAGAGAGGAGGACAAGGCTGGAACACGGGTCCTGACAGAATCCTCTCCCTGATTCTTTTGATGAACTCTCAGGATCACGAAACTGAAAAATGGCAAACCACTAGTGCTAGTTTGCACAAATCATAATCTTTATCTTTGGATATTTTTTTTTTT